>JARSSU010043301.1:0-14936 GCA_029619165.1 Eurosta solidaginis
ATAAACTCCCTCCTTTTTTTTTTCTTTTCTCCTTACGTGTATAAGGTTCTCTTATTAGTTAGTAGTGTAGAGATAATGAATTGATTACAGAGTAAGTCTGTATTCAAAAGGGAAACGCGATAAGAGACATAACTTCAAACTGAACAATTTAGTTAAATGCCTTTCGCTCAATGTGTGATAATTAAAGGACTAATCGTCACCTTAGATTACTTATTAACCGAATGCAGTTCCATGTATTATACATATGTACGTATATATATACATAATGTGCTGTAATAAATATTTGGCAAAAGTCTAAAACACAAGTGCCATGGCTAAAGCATAAAGTTCAATCAAAATAATACCAATAAACTAATAATGCTAGACAAAAAATAAAACAATCCCTATTTTAATGTAGTATTCAAAACATAGTGACAAATTTGGGAGCAGAGCAGTGGCCACACGTCGAATATTTTAATGTTGTTCTCTAGTAATGTAAGTATGTGGTAGAAACAAAACATAGCTAATGTCAAATGAGCAAATGTACAGCGACAAAGTACGAGTGGGAACTTTAAAAAACATTTGATTAACTGCACTTTCATTGAAGCACTAAAAAATTAGATGAGTTTGAAGTAGAGGCGAAATCAAGAAACTACAACAAATAGAATGTGTATGTAGATTGTCACTGACCATAGTTCTCGGAAAGTACGGTTTAACGTGTATAATAAAATACTTGTGCGATTATCCTCACGAGGAGATCTAGACCGAGGTTCTCTACAGTTTGCGTGTGTCCTTCTGATTTTGATCATATCGAATGATCGTTCAGCACTAGCTGTAGTCACAGGAATTGCAAGAAATAAACAGTTATGCATTGAATATTCCAAAAACTTAAGAGATAAAAGCAAGGTCTATAATACGCGACGATTTTCTTCGGAAAGTGGTCGAAAAATGAGAAGTTCTCAGGCAAATGATTTCAGATATGTTCTTTTTTATATATCCAAAAATTCAAAGCCCTTTTTTTTAAGATCAGTGTTCATTTAAAACTTTATAAGTATAATAATGATGTCCAATTACTCCATAAAAAAGATTCACCTTGAACAAACTTTCGGTTTTTGGAGACGCTCACCTTCACAAAGCTCATCAAAAGGGCGTTTTACGCAAAGGGCGAAGTTTTAGGAAATTTCAGTGGTGATGCGACCAGTTTTCTGCTGCACAACTCGCCTTCCATTTTTAAATTTTCCAAATTCATTGCGATACCTTTCCAATTCTCTAGACATATTTTAAAACGGTTGTATATATGGGTATTTATATTTTATATTTTAATGGACGTTCGTGGCAGCGCGCTGCCTCAAGTGGCCCAATGAAATCAGGAACGCAAAAGTTCACTTCGTCAGATAGGAATGGGCTCGAAATTGACCATTTAAAAGTTTTGTCATAATATTAAACCAGCATTTCACTTCGACTAGCAAGAGTTGAAGATGATAAGATTTAATTGTTTGTAAAGTGGAATATTAGGTAAAGGGTCCCATTGCAAATTTCTTAACGCAAAAAGTAAAAATTGTTTTTGCATTGATCGAGACGACTGCAGGGAATTCCAAATTACTGAGCCGCATTTCAATATTGGACTAACTAATGTTGTAAAAGTGCTTTAGTTAGGATGTATGTCCGGTAAATTCTTTTGATCACAGTTTGAACCAAAAGCAAAAAAACGCCTTTGCTTTATTCACTGTAGCATTAATATGAAGAATTGAAGCTAAGTTGGATCCATCATGACTCCCAAGGGGGGGGGGTCAGAAAAATCATTTACAGTTTCTAGACTAATAGTTGTTAATTGTATATGAAACTGGTGGGCGACGTCTCCGAGAAAACACATGAATGTTCAGGTACAAATGTAAACTAAACTATTTTTGAGCTCACGTTCTCTTGGCTCGGGGACCATCTTGGGTCGGGCGCCGGTGGCACTTTTCCAGCCATGCATCTATAGTTACGAAATGGATGCAGACAGGGTAGGGCCCGGTATTTCAGCACTGCTTGTAGTGACTTTATCAGTAGTACTGGGAAAGCAATCTTTTTAGGGCGCGCTGACTTGCAGATAGAAGGTGTGCGATATACTTGAGCGTGGATCGCAGGAAGCCCGTGTTCGAGAACAGCATGGATACAAAATATTTTTAAAAAAATGCGATAGAGAAAGTTTGGGAAATCCCAGTTCTACCAACTCACGCTGACAGTAATTCGATTGAAAATAAATTTATCTTTCTCCGGCAGCCGCAGCAGAGCACTCCATAAGGCAGGTGCTAAATTTGGATGCCTTCACGGAGCAAGACAGCAAGCAATAGTCAGCTACAAGGAGCTTTCTCAGAGGGTTCTCTTAAGTAGGCAGACTTGTGGGATGAAAAAGCCAATTCACATCGATATTTGGTGTGAGGAAGGACAATCACTTCTCAGCTCAGAATCTACTCTTAGCTTTTTTCTAGCCATATTGTTTCCCAAAAAGCTCATTACCACAAATAGTTTACCAGTTATTTGTAACTGTGAGATTCCAATGAATCTTTCAATTTTAATGCCGCACTCATTAATAGGCAAACATTTCATTAAAAAAGAAAATAAAAATGTTAAACAAATTCAAAATCAAAATAGGAAATTAGTGCAAAAACTTTCGAAAACTAGACAATGGAACGTAAAAAAATTGCAAACTCAAAATATAGTACAGTCTCGCATATTCCGGTTACTTCCGCAATTACTTCGGTTGTACGTCGTGATTAACAGGATCATTTCAAGAGGTTTCCGTAACAGCGGTAGTCAAAGGCGATGTAGTCCGTCACGAAAGACCAGCTCATTCCCATCCCTACGCCAAAAGTCGTTAAACCAGCAGCAATAACAAAACTCAACGGAAACAACAAAAATCTTGTCATTCTGGGGGAAAAGGGGTTGGTGAAGTGGTTTCCGAATGGGGAAGTGCAGTCCCCGAAGACGACATTAAACAGCAAACTACAAGACACTAAAAGCCGCACAGCTAACAAAATGTGACAAATAAAAATTGGCCTGGTCTGGCTAAAGGGGGTTATGCGGCTGGCGTGTGACTGTCATATCGCCAAACTAACTGGTGTAATATGAAACGGCGCTTATGCAAGTACTCTTGCACTTGAGATGAAGTAACCACGTTGGACATTCACAATGCTTGCAGAAAGTTTGTAGTTTTATAAAATAAGGTGGACCAGAAGAAACAATTTGTCATAAGGTCCTACATCTTGGTGCAAGAATTTATATAAGCATAAAGTTTTTAAGGGCAATGCCAGTTCGATAACATTTCTGCATAAGTGGGAGGTTGTTTCCGGTCCATCGGTTGATCCTTTAATAAACTAAGGCTTTATTTCGTTTCAAATGGTAAGTCACTGGGCCGAATGCCGGTATTGTTATTACTAGAGCTATTTAAAACGACAAACTTTTGTATCCTTTTTTTTTTCAAGTAATAGTTCGAAATTAGTTCTTGTCTTTGTCACTGCATGTATTGTTTTCCGAAGTTAGATCGAAACAAACAATTTTCTATGAAACACCTGGCGACGTTGAAAGCTGGCGTTAGGAGATGAATGTTCTAGAATTTTCTGGTTTTCACAGCTCAGATGCGTCAAGGTTCAGTTGTGGTGTAACGCAAGTGTATCATTTCCTCCTTCTGCATCCTCCAAAGTTCGTCAATACGTTGGGCTAAGGATTTATTACGAAATGTAGCTCATAACCGGGCCAGGTCTCTTTATTACGGGCATTTCTAGCAACCACAATTCTCGTGTTCTGAACGATTGCCGTCACTTGAGTATAACAATTTTCAATGAGAAGTACATAATTTAATGGGGAAGTGCGGCCAAAACTCGGACAGGGTAAGTTCAATTGAAAGTTGAAAAATCTAATTTGGAAAAGAACAAATATTAATGAGCTTAAAAAAATTTAACTCAAATTATGGTGCACCCTGTTATCCTAGATTAGACTATACAAAGCGCACCACAGAATGCGGGCCTACCGAATTTCAAATCTAAAATACTACCACGTTAGCTTATATAAAGTTCAGTTGGAAAATCATGACTACATTCACGCAGGATAAAAAAGTGATTGCGTAATACTCGTCAGCAGGAAAGTTTTGTTGACAACCATGAGGTGTAAAATTGAAATAAAAGTAAAACATGAGGACTATTAAAATTCATAGTCGAAGTGCAAATGTTTGTATAGCATGATGCCTGACAACAACATAACAGATATGTGTAAATACATGCGTACAGCCATACAAACATACGCTATGTGTGTGTGCCTCATATGCACTGGTAAATGTCATGCGGATCACACAATCGACCAATCCATAAATTATATGTGTTCAAGAAGTTGTTGGGTGTTGATATATTTATTTTTAAATATAGCTGTTATCCGTTAACCTAGTCGATAACTGGAAAACACATCCAAGCGTGTTTACAAAAATTATATTAACTGTCCCGGAAACGATTAATTCTTCCGAAGGATATGAAAAATGTGTGACTGGATTCGAACTTCGCTGTCCTGAGTTAACGAAGCTGATGCTGGGGTACGTATCGTGGCAGCTCTTAATATTCATATACGAAAATTTAACACGTTTAAAGACATAATCACAATACACATTAGAATGAGAATCCTGTGATACTCGGACTTGTTGCAGTTCTTGAAGAGTCGGACTATGGTCTGAAGTCCCGGGACTGTTGAAAATAATTTAAAGTTCTTCCGTATTATATGGTATGGAATTTAGTGCAATTTCTCTCATTGTGCGACTTTTACTAACGTTGTATGTACTAAATTGTGAATAACTAACTCCACTATCAATAATACAAAATGCCTTATTCAAGTACTTCACAATAACACTATACTTCTCGACAGATAGCGGGCTAAATCAAACCATTTTCGTTGCCTCAGCTGCTACTGCTTTTATACTTTTTTGTTTCCTCGTGACATATTTCAAGGCGTTTCTATTTATAGGGAATTTGCTACAAGCTATAAAATTACCAGCTATAAATAACTATAGACGCACGTTATAGCTTTTCTCATATGCGCGTGATATATGTGAGTGATATTCCACAGAAAATCTGCCTACTTTGGAGCGAGCAACCTCAGATAAGATTTGTGCGTCTCTCTCCGCTGCGTGTACGAACATATGTGATAGACATAATGATTGATTCGTTTATGTAGATACAAGTGACTGCCTGCTTTATTGTTGTGTGGCTTCATTACTTAGTCCCAATAGGGACTAGGGATTTTAGTATCACTTAGTGTCACTAATATTCCTCCACTGCCCTCCACCTAAGGTCTGATTGTCCCGATCAGACAATCTCCGGTTCTAAACGCTGCTGGCAGTCGAATGTCATTGCAAACAATTATCTTTGCGGGGAGTTTGGCCCGTTGTATCATGCACTGCCGAGCGGTAAGCACCAAGAGTATGGATATGTGTGTATGCCCATCCGTATGGTAGTGTCTAGTTACTTTCCTTAAATGCTCCTCCAAAAAGTCTATTGAAACGTTCCACCGATACATCGGACTGAGGCTGCATGCAGTGTCGCGTTTTTCGATATGCCCAACTTCTTACATTTCTCGGACATACAGCTGATTAAAAATGCTTGCCTTGGTCAGAATCGTAACTCATTGGCTTACACCATACCTTGCAACCACAATCTGTTTGTACCACTTCGGCTACTGTTTCTCCACTTCTTGGTTGTGGGGCTCTGGGGTATAACTCTGCGCATTTACTGAACATCATCCTAACCACGTATGTGTTCCGCGGTGCTAGTAGGAAAGGGAACATCCTGCGACATCCACGCGCGCTCCTTTCAAAGTAGTGTACACTGAGTTCATATGCTTCATTCTGGCCATGACTTCGGGTTTTAGGCGGCTCTTCGCTCTGCTGCAAACCCTCGCAGAGGTTCGCCAATCCACTCAGTGCCCGACTGACGAGCAAACCGCCAACCAAATATAGAATCTCTGCTTAGTTTCTCTCAGAGCGTCTTGTGTTCCAAGATGACCCCAATTACTGACCGTTATGTAGTCACTAGAGAACGTCGGAATCCTTTTCCTAGAAACAGACTATCAAGGTTCCTCTTACTTTGACCATCTCACTCTCCCATACTCTACTGCAAGCGACCGGATATCAACTCTAAACTGTTCCACTGTGTTACCCAATATGACTTCGCAATGGGACTCTCTGCTGACATCTCCTCTCTATTTGGTCTTTCGTTTCGTCAGCATTGCATAACATGTGACAGATCTGTATTTTCCAGCTGACGTTCCTCGATTTGCTTATCCCATTCTCTTGTACATGTTACTCGTCAATAGCCGTATATCTATAATGTCTTCTTTAGCCTCGGCCTTGACAACGCAGTGCTGCATTCCAAAGTCTACATGGTCTTCGGACATTGCACAACAGACATTTCCATGGTACTACCTTTTCTATGCCCAATGAAAAGTCATAGTTTGTAGTCGTCGATCCCCGTGCACAATTGTCCTTCTGGAGTACGGAACTGCAAGCGCCATTTCACGCTGCGATGATCCTGTCTTGACGCGGAACCGCTGGCGTAGAGGTATTGTGAAAATGTTTTTATGCACTTACACAATGGCAACAGTTCTCTCCGTGTACGCTATAGTCCTCTCTGGTGTTCCATGAACGGCGTAATATGCAACGACGTCTCCGTCATCGACGGTTGTGATACTAAACGCCTCCTATAGCATATCCACTCGCAGCTATATCTACAATAATTGTTGCTCTGCAATCGGATATGCCAAATCGACGGCCAGTGCACCACAAACACTCCTTCAATGTTTGGAAAGCCACTCTTGCTCCTTTTCCATTCAAAAGTTTTATTTTATACTCAGCTGAGCAGAGTTCACAGAGTTATATTAACTTTGTTCGACATAACGCGAATCCGTAACGGCATAAATTACATCGAGAGATGGATATAGATTCTATATATCAAAATGATCTGGGCGAACGAAAAGAAATTCATTTTAGCATTGTCCGTCCGCCGATACATCCGTCCGTACAAAACACGATAACTTGAGTAAATTTGAGGCTATTCTGATGAAATTTGGTATGTAGGTTTCCGGGCGCTCATCTCAGATCGCTCATTAAAATGAACGAAATCGGACTACAACGACTCGCCAACTTTTTGCGATATCGAAATTATGAAAAATGTAAAAAAATGCCATAATCCGGTACAAATATGAAAAAGGAGATGACGGAACTGTAATTGGATTGGTTTATGACGCCAAAACATAACTTTAGAAGAAACTTTGAAAATGGGTGTGACACTACCTCATTACGTAGATGAAAATGAAAAAGGTCTGTGAGGGCGCAAATGCGAACGAGTCAAAAGCCCTTGGGAATTTGGTAGGAATACGGTTCATGGTCATGAACTATATAAATAAAGTAGCGGTACCGACAGATGATGTTCTGGGTCACCTGGTCACATTTCTGTAGTCAATATCTCGCGAAAACGCCTTCACAGATCAACCAAGGGGGCACTCCTTCTAAAACCATCATTATACTTTAATTGATACCATATCGTAAAGAACACATTCTAGAGTCATCCCCTGTCCACCCTATTGCGACATCGCGAAAGGCGTCCACCTGTAGTAAACTAAGCGCCCACTACGTTGTAAATAATCAGTAACACATTCATTGATACCCATATCGTACACGCGCATTGTAGAGTCAGCCCTGAGTCCACCTTATTTGCGATGTCCCGAAATGGACCGTCCACCTATAGCAAACTATGGCCCACTCCCGTTTAAAATACTTTTTATACCTTCCATTTGATACACATGTCACATAAACCACATTCCAGGTTTACCCTAGGTTCATTTCCTACATTGTGATTTTCCCTTATTTTGTCTCCAAGCTCTCAGCTGAGTATTAATGTTCGGTTACACCCGAACTTAGCCTTCCTTACTTGTTTCTGTAAGCTCATGGAGGTTATGGGTTACGCTGAAAAGTTTGGTACACATCGGCGGTAATATGTGCACAGCCTAAGGAAACTTCTCAATTCGTGCAAGTTCTGTGGTCTTGGCCAATTCTATACTGCCTCTATCTTTTCATTCGCTGTACAGATGCCTTCTGTCGTTACCTTGTGACCCAAACAATTTACTTCCTTTTAAACACGAACACTTTTTGGGAATCACTTTCAGGCCAGCGCCAGCTATTCTCTGGAAAACTTCCTCGAAGTTCTTAAGATAGTCATCAAATTTTTGCCCAAACGATGATGTCATCCAGTATACCAAGCATGTTTTCCAATGTAGTCCTTTCAGTACCTGATCCATGAGTCTTTCAAAAGTAGCTGGTGCATTACGTAGTCCAAAAGCATCACTGTAAATTGCCAAAGGATCATCACCGACACTTAAAGCTGTTTTCTCTTTGTCTTCCTCCTTAGATTACACTTGCCAGTAGCCGCTTTTCAAGTCCAGTGTGGGAAAACTAGTTTCGTACCAGATAGCGAGTCCAGAGTATCGTCAATTCTTGGCATGGGTAGCTATCCTTTTCGTGACGTCGTTCAACTTACGGTAGTCCACGCAAAACCTCATTTCCCATCCTTCTTCTTCACAAGTACCTCTGGTGAGCTCCATGGACTAGCTGATGATTCGATGACGCCGCTGTCGCTCATATCTGTACGATTTGACTCACAACTTCCTCTTCGCCAGTGGAACACTACGAGGAGCTTGACGTATCCAGTGTCAATTTGATGTTTCACAACATTGGTGCGGCCTGATTTGGAACCATCCTGGTCAAATATGTTTGCGTACTTAGGAGCAGTTGTTTGCTTACTATGTATAATGTTGATCTAGCCCCTCCGTCATGCCGTGATGTCATTTGAAAGATCAGTCTTGCTAGTTGAAACGCGTTCTGGAGCTGTTAATAGTTAATAACTATTTCAGCCTCTTGTCATCTTCCCAATATAGCTCCTTTTGTCAGTTTGAGTGGTGACTTGAACTCATTGAGTACTCTTACCGGAATACGTCCATCCTGTTTTTTAATAGCCAGGTTTTTCCTACAGATTGTTGTTGTTTTCGCTGTTGATTTGTTTGCTGCATCTACAACCCACAATTTGTTTGTCCCACAATCTCCATCAATCTTTGCCCAGATGATTGTACATGTTCTTATATCGCATCGTCTTGAAAAACGCCAACACCACACCACGGCGACCGCTGATATTAAAAGCATAATATTTCGCTATGTTGTTACTGTTATTGTAGCGATTAGGACATTCCCCGAAGGCTTGGGGGTGTTATCCATGTTGATGGTATTTTGCCGGATACGTACCGGATGTTCTGGTAACAAGCACATTAAAGTACTAACCCAATCATCTCGAGAACGATTTAATATGACCACGTGAAACCTTCTAGGTCATACCGCCTCCCACCCCCCTAGATCTATGAGGAACTTGGGGTCGCCAGAGCCTCGGCTGTTAAGTAAAACAGGATTGGTGACGGGTATGTGAGGTTGACAATTGGGTTGGAGAAGCTACATATTGCGCTGGCAACCCTTTCAAAGGGTTGCGCTACACAACCCCTTCAATTAACTTGGTATTTTAGTCGCCTCTTACGACAGGCATACCTGCCGCTGCTATATTCTAAGCCCCCTAATCCGCTGGGGGAAATTTGTCGCTATCGCTGTTACCGAAAAGAAGCCGACGAAGCTCTTCTCAAAATCACCATCAATATAGCTGAAAAATATTAGTACGTACACCTGTTTGTTTACACATCGAACTTCACAAGTACATGGTACTCACGACATTTTTATCTCGTTCTTAAACAAACGCCTCTTTACACAATAACTTGTTTTCTTCTTTTCCTTGATCTGCCCTTAAAGTAGTTTGCTATACTTAAGAAATGTGTAAGTAGGTACTTCACTCTAACCAAACATTTACGTACTATATACACGGTTTAATACCGTGCTATAAAAAGCCTATCTAAATTTAATACAAACACTGTTTCACTTTTGTTTTTTAGACATCACATTTCTCATCGTCTATTCATAATAAATAAAAAAAAATAAATATACAAAGCCAGATTTTAGGCCGAGCTTCTCTTCAAATTTTTCCTATAAATTGCCGGTACGGGCCAACTTGTTTTATGCCAACTCCGAACGTCATCTGCAAGCAGATGAGTTTTCACTGCAAACCTTTTTATGGCAGGAATACACGCGGAGTACTTACCAAATCCCTGCCAAGCGGCGACCTCGCTGGGAAAATTTTTTTCTAATTGAAAAAACTTGTTTCCAAAATTTTGATGTTGCTTTGCCCGTGAATTGAACTTAGTATCTTCTACGTGGTTGGCGGAACACGACACCAACACGCCATGGCTGTAGTCATCATCTATTTACTTTTCATATTATATTTAATTAATTCAAATCGCATACCAGACAAACCTTATTAAGTACAATACATACGGATTTCGTCACATGTTTAGCATAAAAGCTAAAAGCAAACATAATTTAATATACAAAGAAAAACATTAACTAAATGAATTGAATAAAAGTTCAACGACAATGACTAAGTTCATTATCACTGTGTCAGCAGACGCTTAAATCTCCAAATAGTGTGGTGCAATATGTGATTTTTGTATGCTTTGAAATGCACACTAAAATTGGAACAATGTAAAAGCTAATTAAAGAGAAGTTGGAAAAATGTCAAAAGCCAATTGTTCATTTCACATAGTAACATTTACGACACTTCCTGCGTAACCCAAGTAATATGCCACAGCTGAGCTGCAGCTGCACAAAGTCAAGTTGGATTAGTCCAAAGTGCATTAAAACATGAGTGCTGAAGTCAACGGTTTGCCTGTCCACAGCGTTTGCCAAAATGTAAAGTTGAGCAGTCGTATAATGACAATTGCGTTCAATTTTGAAGTTAATGCACATTAGCGCAAACACACATATGGCTATACATATACATATGCACGCTGTTATTTTAGCCAATACAACAGCAAAAGAACGGATTTATATGAATAGCTGTGGCCAGATCTGTGGTCGTGGAGACATACATATGTATGTATGTGATTGAGGTGGCCCTTGAAAATCAAATAAAACTCATATGTTCAAACGGTTTTTCATTAGCAAACATCTTAGCGGGTGGTATGAGGGAATACAGTAGATGGGCGTACGTCTAGTCACTACGCTATAGCGTAATGTGGGAACAACACAAGGGGTAGAGTTGACATGAGCAAAATCAGATGGGAAATCAGTTAATGTAAATTAACGGGAGAGAGTGAAACAACAGAGAAAAGAAAGTAAACAGAAAGACGACGAGAGAAGATGAGGAAGAAAAATAAAAGTAATTTCGAAAATGACCTCGCTGATAATCACGAAGCCAATGTAAGATAAGAAAAGGGATGGGACAGGGAAGGAGAGGGAAGGATGGGAAAGAAAGGGAGAGAAAAATAGATACTAGAAATCAGCGACGGTTTGTTATCGATAACATATAGACTTGTTATCCATTTATCAGCGAAATATAGACGAATTATCGATTTTTTTTCGAAGTGTTATAAACTCGCTTTCGATAACAAAGGTTATCGATGAGTTATCGCTTTTTGTCGAGTATTTGTACGTTTGTCATCGAAAAGATATCGTTTTATTATCCAAAACTTGTCGGCAGCTTATCGAAAAGCTATTGTTATGTTATGAAAAAGTTTTAGATTAAAAATTGAAAAGTTACCGATCGTTTATCTAAAAGCTACCGAAATTTTGTCAATCATTAATTATTTGGAATCGACATGTTATCGTTTTACTATCGAAAAGTCATCTCTTTAACATATTATTCATTTTTTATTTTTATTTTCGATACGTTATCAAACAGTTATCGATAAAATATCGATTTGCTTTCGAAAAGATATAAATTTCACATAGAGAAATAGTCTGTTTACAATCGGAAATCTTAGACTATACATCATAAAGTTACCGTTGGTATCGAAAAAGTTATCAATTTGGTATTGTAGTGTTACCAATACGTTATAGGCGTGCTTTCGAGTTGTTATGGATGATTAAGCGGTTGGGTATAAAACAGATACCTATAAAACATCCAAGTAAAATTGATGACCCATCTGCAACCTATGGATACAAAGCCGATAAGAAACCAATAACTAGGCGATAATTTCACTTTCTTAA
Source organism: Eurosta solidaginis (assembly GCA_029619165.1). Lineage (NCBI taxonomy): Eukaryota > Metazoa > Arthropoda > Insecta > Diptera > Tephritidae > Eurosta > Eurosta solidaginis. The sequence goes on from JARSSU010043301.1 coordinate 12,134, forward strand.
CAAGACAGTATAAAGCCCGCGAGGCTCTGGTAAAGTTACCTACTAAGTTGAACTTCAACTCCTGCAGAGCGCTCTTCACGAGTACTTACATAGTAATCATATAATACCAAAAATCTATAGTACTATATTCTAAAACTCTTATTTAAATTATAGTTTTTAGAGACCATTAAGTAGTGTCTTCTAAAGGATTGTCTGCGTTTTGATCCAAATGCGAAATGCCTAAATCTTTTTAAATCGAGATGATAATTTATATGTTTACGTTTGTTTTTCTATTTCTTGTCCGTTCCCTTCAATTTATTTCCATTTAACTGCTCGCTATCCTGAATCCATTCTCACTCCAACTACCGTTTCCAATCCCACTCACACTCCCACCCCCACTCTCATACTCATTCTTGCTCTTACTTTGTTTCCCCTCCCTCATCCTCTCTCTATTTATCTTCCTTTCACCCTTCTTTTTCTTTCAGTCTCCAATTACCACACTTTTCTCTTATTTTCCTTTTTCTCTTATTCAGCCTATAGCTTTTACCAACGGATTTTGCTTTCGCTTTTAGAAATAAGTATAACCTATTCGCAAAGGCTGCCGCTGTCGTCCTTAGTTCACTTTCCGGAATGAAAAGTTTCTCAAATTTTAACTTGGCCCAGGAGATACCCATGCACGGCATTTCAAGAAAATTGCACCTTAAATTAGATTTTTTCGGATAAGTCGATCCTTGGTACACTTTCCGGAAAGAAAAGTTTCTCAAATCATAAGTTCGTCAAAGAAGTACCCCTGTAGCAAATATGAAGGAAACCACCCACCAATTTTTTAACCGCCCCTAGCTGAATCCCCGAAAAGATAAGAAAGAAAACGGACCCCATTTTAAATCTTAAGCATCTTCATGAACACACATACAAAATTTCATCAAAGTCGCTTAAGAGTTCAGTCACAAACACACGTACAGAAGAAATATATATCCTAAGATATTAAGATATTACCGCTTAAAAAGGTGAGACTAGAAAAACTCGCTTATTTAACTTTTAAGCACCACCCTAATGCATACTATACGTTTATCTGCATATGATTGTTTTTTTTTAGCTGCGTGCCGCTAACACCGCTCGTCAAAAGCGTATCTGCATCTGACACTACAATAAAATCATGCAAATTTGTGGCGCAACGTAAGATTATGTAATACCCAAAATGAAAACAAAAACAAAAACGACAACAGTGCACTAAGTGAACTGTTTTGCCAAAACTTGAGTGCTAACTCGACCAAAACTAAGAAATTGCATTTTATTCGCATACATCTGTATAATCTTTCATGCAGTGACTCGTATTACATATGTACGATTTTTTTGTTTTTTTATGATTTGTTTGATGCACTCATAGCCAAAGACACACCCGGCGGCAATTACACTGTAGATTTAACTACGTATGTAAGTTAATATAACAAGACAAATTACTTATTTATGTATATACATGCACTTTAAAAAATCAATGAACACAAAATCGATAGAATTTTTCTCATAAGTTTTCTTTCCTCAAAATACGAAAATTGGCTTGACCAATTTTGTCAATTGTTTTTTGGGTTTCCTTCTTTATGCTTCAAGTTTCGTTTAGGAAAAAAATTTTGCGAAAGTAGTAGGGAGCACGTTCCTTACTTACTTTACTTAATTGGCCCTTAACCGTTTAAACGGTTAAGGCCCTCCAACAAGGCTCCTTCTCTCCGCCAACCGGCGCCAATTAGTCACACCAAGGGAGTTTATCTCGTTTTCCACCTGGTCCTTCCAACGGAGTGCGGGCCGCCCTCTACCTCTGCTTCCATATGCGGGTTCCGATAGAAACACTTTTTTGGCCGGAGAGTCATCTTTCATTCGCATAACGTGGCCTAGCCAGCGCAGCCGCTGCGTTTTAATTCGCTGGACTATATTGATGTCTGCGTATAGCTCGTACAGCTCATCGTTAAATCTTCTTCGATACTCGCCATCGCCAACGCGTAGAGGTCCATAAATCTTTCGAAGAACACTTCTCACGAAACACTCCCAAAGCCACTTCATCTGCTGTTGTCATGGTCCATGCTTCTGCCCCGTTCTTCTCGTTTGCCGAGAGAGGACTTTACTTTTCAATTGCCTACCCAGTCCAAAGTAGAATTTATTGGCAAGAGTGATTCTATGCTGTATTTCAGAGCTGATGTTGTTGCTAGTGTTGATGCTGGTTCCCAAATAAACGAAGTCTTTTACTATTTCGAAATTATGTCTGCCAACAGTAGCGTGGTTGCCAAGGCGTTCATGCGCTGACTCTCTGCTCAATGACAGCAGGTACTTCGTTTTGTCCTCATTCACCATCAAATCCATCTTTATCGGTTCTTTTTCCAGCTTGCAGTAAGCAGAAATAACGGCGCGGGTGTTTAGGCCGATAATATCAATGTCATCAGCATACGCCAGTAATTCCACGCTTTTATAGAATATTATTCCAGAGCGGTTAAGTTCTGCAGGTAGTAAAATTTTCTCCAGCATAGAATTAAAGAAATCGCACGACCCCCTAGGTCACCTTGTTTGAAACCCCGTTTAGTTTCGAACGGTTCGGAGAGGTCCTTCCCCATTCCGACTGAGCTGATGGTGTTGCTCGACGTCATTTTACACAGCCGTATAATTTTTACGGGGAAACCAAATTCAGACATAGCGGCATAGAGGCAGCTCCTTTTCGTGCTGTCTAAGGCAGCTTTAAAATCGACGAAGAGGTGATGTGGGTCGATTCTTTTTTCGCGGGTTTTTTCCAAGATTTGGCGCATTGTGAAAATCTGGTCGATGGTAGATTTACCAGGTC
>JARSSU010043302.1:0-70078 GCA_029619165.1 Eurosta solidaginis
TGAGTTCATTTAAACATATTGTGTTGAGTACCTAAACATGTTGAGCTTATGCAAATATGATAACATAAGGGTTAACATGCAAGTCTACACAGTTGCATTCTCTCATTCTTTTTCATTCTATCGTTCGTAACTTCCAATAGTTAGTTAATAACAACTAGTAAAATGACTTTGACTTGATTCGTGCTTTTCATCTCGTTAACATCGCCGCTGCCTAAATAATTATAATTTGTGAAATTACATGCATTTTTGTGCATATGCGACCGCCAGAGTCACCAAATAATATTTTGTATAACGTAGTGATTATTAATTAGAAGTTTTACTTTGAAGCATTAAAGCTAAATACTAAAAACCTAAACGCTTATTATTTGGAAACTCGAAGCAACCGCAACAACAACAGGTGCTACCATTTGCGCATACAGTCCATATCGAACAAAATCCGCCGCACCATTTTCTGGTCCTCCGGAGCCGAATCGCTCCACACGCATACAACATACATACATCGAAACCGCAAGTATAACCCCAAAATTTCTGGTGTTAAAATTTCCGCATGGTCCCTGACCAAATACATACATACGACAATTAAAACATCATTGCTTATTAATACATAATACATATTATAAATAAACTTTATAATAAATATCTGCGTTATATTATATTAACCCTCCGCAAAATCATTAAACGTAAAGACTGCGTTGTTAATTTACTCCCTGCAAAATCCATTTAATTTCAATTTGAAAATTTATTCTACACACCAAAATGTCAGCGTTTGTCAAAACACGCGACTCCGCACTAAATTCTATCAAAAGGTACATGACCAAAAGCAAGGACGAAGCATTTATTTTAGATTTGGATAATGTGGAAAGCTATCTGCAGTTATTAAGTGAGCAGTGGGTAAGAACGAAGTACCTGCTGTCATCCAGCAAAGAGTCAGCGCATATGCGCCTTGGCAACCACGCTACTGTTGGCAGCCATAATTTCGAAATAGTAAAAGACTTCGTTTATTTGGGAACCAGCATCAACACTAGCAACAACATCAGCACTGAAATCCAGCGAAGAATCAATCTTGCCAATAAATGCTACTTTGGACTAGGTAGGCAATTGAAAAGTAAAGTCCTCTCTCGGCGAACGAAAATCATACTCTACAAGTCACTTATCGTACCCGTCCTGCTATATGGGGCAGAAGCATGGACCATGACAACAGCAGATGAAGCGGCTTTGGGAGTGTTCGAGAGAAAAGTTCTTCGAAAGATTTATGGACCTCTACGCGTTGGCGATGGCGAGTACCGAAGAAGATTTAATGATGAGCTGTACGAGCTATACGCAGACATCAACATAGTCCAGCGAATTAAAACGCAGCGGCTGCGCTGGCTAGGCCATGTTATGAGAATGAAAGATGATGCTCCGGCCAAGAAAGTGTTTCTATCGGAACCCGCCTATGGAAGCAGAGGTAGAGGGCGGCCCCCACTCCGTTGGAAGGACCAGGTGGAAAACGATTTAAACTCCCTTGGTGTGACCAATTGGCGCCGGTTGGCGGAGCGAAGGAGCGACTGGCGCGCCTTGTTGGACGGCCATAACCGTTTAGACGGTTAAGCGCCAATTAAGTAAGTAAGTAAGGGTAAGATTTAATACAGCCCAAGATGAGGTCGAGATTTCTTGTGGTGCTGATAACATCGAGGTCGAACAGAACGCGCGCATCCAGGCCGAGACCTGGTACGCTACAGCATTAGCAAATTTCAAACGCGTACAGAAATGTAGGACTGAATCAGTTGCTAATCCCCCAAACCCGCATGCTACTGTTTCTGCATCCATTAAACTTCCTAAAATGGAACTACCAACCTTCGCGGGTGATTCCACTGAGTGGGTCGCTTTCTACGACGCCTTTTGTACTCTCGTAGATTCTAATACTTCGTTGTCAGGTGGTCAAAAGCTACACTATTTACGTAGCTGTTTAAAGGGTGATGCTCTTAGCATTATCAGCGGTTTCAAAATTTGCGATGCCAACTATTCAGAGGCATGGAATCTACTAAAGTCGCGATATAAAGTTATGCGAGTTATTGTAGAAGCGCACCTTCGAGCCATCGCAGATATACGTAAGGCGACAAGTGACACTGCTGACTCTATTAAGAGCGTGTTGAATGCATTTCAACAACACATAAGGGAACTTAAAGCTTTAGGGCGACCAGTAGATTTTTGGGATGATTGGCTAGTCCATGAAATTGTACACAAACTTGCCTTTGAAACTCGCAAACAGTGGGAGCTCTCGCTCACTAGCGACGATCCTCCTACCTTCGAAAGTCTTTCAGCGTTTCTGGAAATAAGATGTCGCTCGTTAGCGATGATATCAACGCCAGCAACTCAATTATCGACAGGAAAGCCGAACATACAAAAACCAGTCGGTAAATCAGCTAAATCTTTTCATGCCACCGCACATCAAATGCGTTGTACATACTGCAACGCAGGTCACAAAATCTATTCTTGTGAAAAATTCCGTAGCCTAGATTCAAATGCTAGATCAAAATTCGTCAAAGAGTCTAAGGCTTGCTTAAACTGTTTAAGTACTGGACATTTTAAGGAACGCTGCAATAGCGCGTCGTCCTGCCGAATATGTCGGCAGCGACACCACACATTGCTTCACAATTCGCCAGAAGCATCTACCGCTTCTCACGTCGTCGACTCACCACGCACCGCTGCAGTTACGCTACCCGCCGCTAGTTCTCCCCCGCAAACCGCAGTTATATCCGCTTCCGCTTGCCTTAATTCCAAGGTCAAACCAATGCCTACAACACATAAAGCTGTGTTGTTATCAACCGCCCTAGTAAAGGTACGTGATTCTGCTGATCGATGGCAGAATGCTCGTTTATTATTCGATTCAGGTTCTCACGCTACATTCGTAACTGAGGCATGCGTACAACGCCTAGGTTTAACCCGCAAATCTTCGTCCATATGTGTAACCGGAATTGGCGCTTCTCAGGGGTGGTCGTTGTAAGGGCGTCATTACTGCTTTCATCGCGACAGTCAAGTGAATGCTATGCCATCAATGCATTAATTCTTCAAAAGATTACGGGCGATTTGCCATCGCATAGTTTAAGCGTTCCTGAATGGTCTCACATCAAGGGATTATTTTTAGCTGACCCTCACTATATGGAACCCGGTCGTGTAGATATCTTAGTTGGCATGGACTACATGGATCGACTCATTTTAACTGAGCTGCGTAAAGGCCCACCTGGTACGCCAATAATACAAAAGACAGTCTTCGGCTGGACGCTGTGTGGAAACGTAGATACATCTGTTTCCACCTGCAACCCATATACAATCGTTGCCACTGTGATGTAAATTTAGACAGAGCATTAGCTAGATTGTGGGAACTTGAAGAAGCCCCACAAACAAGATATCTAACTCACGAGGAACGGTACTGCGAGGAGCATTTTGAATCTACACATACTAGAAGTTCGGACGGACGCTTTGTAGTGGAGTTACCGCTCAAGGTCGACGTGCCGTTAGGTGAATCAAGAGATGTCGCCGTGCGAAGCCTCTTACGAATGGAGCGCAGATTCGACGGTGATCAGGAGCTGTGGACACGCTATAACGAATTCATGCAGGAATTGCTTGAAATGGGTCATATGGAGGTCGCGCCTGAAACGAACAAAGATGCCTATTACATGCCACACCATGCTGTTGTAAAAGAGTCCCAGCGTCACGACAAAATTGCGAGTCGTGTTTAACGCGTCTGCTAAAACCACAACGGGGAGATCCCTCAACGATGCGCTTTATGTAGGTCCTCAATTACAAGAAGACTTGTACTCAATTCTTTTGCGCTTTAGAATACATAAATACGCAGTAACTGCAGACGTTGCAAAAATGTATCGACAAGTCTGTGTTTCGGATAAACACGTTTGACTTACATCGAATTGTTTGGCGCTCTAACACATCTCTACCTATTACAGACTACCGCATGCTACGCGTTACTTATGGAGTTGCGTATCGCCTCGCATTTGGCTGTCAAATCGATGCAACAAACCGCCATACAATCTTCCAATACTTGTCAAAAATCAGTCACTGCAATCCTCAAGGATTTCTACATGGACGACCTTCTCACTGGTGCGTCTAGCAAGTCGGAGCTCAAGGCATTGCAGCGAAATGTGTCCGATATTCTACGAGAAGGTGGGTTCGAGTTAAGGAAGTGGGCGTCAAATTGTACGGAGTTAAATGAGACTATCGTTAGTGAATCCAAGAACATATCACACTACACCGTAGATGCAACAATGCACATGCTCTGGGACTAATTTGGTATACGAAAGAAGACTATTTTACCTTTTGTATTTCTCTAGGAGAACCTCCCCGCGTCTTAACTAAGAGAGCATTTCTAGCCGATGCCAGCAAACTTTTTGATCCATTGAGTCTACTTTCACCCGCAACGATTAGGTCGAAAATGTTATTTCAGAATATATGGCGATCCAATATTGGATGGGATGACCCAGTACCAGATACGATAGCCAAGATGTGGCTTGATCATCGCACGCAATTGCAACTCCTATCTGACCTTAAGGTCAACCGTTGGGTCGGAGTCGGAACAAAACACTCGTTTACAGAGTTGCACGTTTTCGCCGACGCTTCTGAGCGCGCCTATGCCGCCGTCATATACGCTCGCACCGTACATAGGATGGTCATATCACGATCGGCTTAATTTCTTCAAAGACGAAGATTGCCCCGCTAAAAACAACAACATTACCTCGTCTCGAGTTGTGCGCTGCACATCTTGCCGCAAAATTGGTCAAGGCTGTTACACATAGTTGGAAAGAGTTTCGTTGTCCACTGGTAGCATGGACAGATTCGACAATTACGTTGGCGTGGCTGCAAGCACACCCTAATAAATGGGAAACATTCGTCGCAAATCGCGTCGCCTATATTCACGATGTCTTACCCCCAGAGTGCTGGAACCACATACGCTCTGAAATGCAATCCTGCGGACTGCGCGTCTAGAGGCATATCTCCGCTTCAACTACATCATCAGCTATGGTGGTTCGGACCTGATTTCTTACACGCAGATGAACAGTTCTGGAAACAACCCGCTCAAATAATGCATACAACCGAGAGAGGCTTACGAAAAGGTTAAGGCTTGTATTGCAGCTACTGATGTTCACTGGTCGGTCATGACAAAATACTCATCTTATTCGAAATTAAGAAGAATTATCGCTTATGTATTGAGATTTATATACAATATCCGAGCTAGCTCGTTTGGTATCAATAACAAAAAAACTGGCATTCCTAATTGTCAGGAATTGCTCGAATCAGAACAAAGATTAATTAAATATACACAAAATTTCTATTTATCTAACGAAATACGTTGTTGCAGGGAAAAAAGGGTCGATTCCATTGCGTAGTAGCTTGCTACGTTTACAACCGTTTCTCGATTCGTTTGGAATTCTTCGTGTTGGAGGTCGTTTAAAATCCGCAGATGTTGCGAATGATGTCAGACATCCTGTTATACTGCCAAAAACACTCTCCGCTTTCAAAACTGGTTGTTTTCGACATACATCACTATACGCTACATGCCGGCCCTCGCATAATGCAAGTAATCCTCCAACGCCGCTATTGGGTCGTGGGTGCTCGCAACCTAATTCGTAATATCTATCGAAAATGCGTCAAATGTACCGCTTTAAATCGCAAACTCGCAACGCAATCAATGGGTGATCTTCCCTCGTCTCGCATAACGTACGCTCGTTGCTTCACTCGTACAGCAGTTGACTTTGCTGAACCTTATGCATACAAATTTACTCATGGAAGAGGAGCTAAATCCGTAAAGGGTTATATATCTTCATTTGTCTGTATGTGCACAGGTGCAATGCACCTCGAATTTGTTGGAGATCTTTCAAGTTCGTCATTTCTAAATGCCTTTAAACGATTCATCAACCGCAGAGGCTATTGCAAAGAAATGTTTTCGGATAACGGAACGAATTTCGTTGGTGCAGAAAGGGAACTCCGTGAAAAATATCAAGAGTGCATGCAAGACCTCCAACTACAATCGTTTTTTGCAGACTCTGCTATTGAGTGGCGATTCAATCCACCGTCCGCACCTCACATGGGAGGATATTGGGAAACTGGAAACAGACGCATAAAATATCATCTTAAACGCTCCCTCCGGGAAACTCTCTTAAGCTATGAGGAGTTTAGTACGCTTTTAACGGAGGTGGAGGCTTGTGTTAACTCCCGTCCATTATGCGACATTTTCAACGGATGCAAGCGACTTATCGATTTTAACGCCTGGCCACTTTCTGGTAGGCAAACCATTGCGGGCAATTCCAGAACCTGAGGGTCAAGGGTTTTCTGGAACCCTGCAACAAAGGTGGCAGTTGATCTCTGCTATTCGTCAACATTTTTGGCGTCGTTGGAGAGACGAATACCTCGTCAGCTTGCAACGACGTGCTAAGTGGTTCCGTCCATCACGAAATTTTCAAGAAGGAGACGTCGTCGCTGTTTTTAATGAACCATCTCCTCCAACAAAGTGGACCCTCGTAAGAATAATTCATTGCCATCCTGGTACAGATGGTCACGTACGTGTCGTAACGATAAAAACCGCAATTGGAGAATTCACTCGACCAATATCTAAACTGTGTCTTCTACCAACACAAGGGGATGTATTTTCCGAAGTAAAACTAATATGCAGTTATTTAACTTAATTTAAGTTTGAAATTTTTATTTTTGCTAAATCTTTGTATTTAAATTTATTTCTTTTGTAATTTACATATTGAACATATCAAGATAGTTCAAGGGTGCGGTATGTTGAGTTCATTTAAACATATTGTGTTGAGTACCTAAACATGTTGAGCTTATGCAAATATGATAACATAAGGGTTAACATGCAAGTCTACACAGTTGCATTTCTCTCATTCTTTTTCATTCTATCGTTCGTAACTTCCAATAGTTAGTTAATAACAACTAGTAAAATGACTTTGACTTTGATTCGTGCTTTTCATCTCGTTAACATCGCCGCTGCCTAAATAATTATAATTTGTGAAATTACATGCATTTTTGTGCATATACGACTGCCAGAGTCACCAAATAATATTTTGTATAACGTAGTGATTATTAATTAGAAGTTTTACTTTGAAGCATTAAAGCTTAGTTACTAAAAACCTAAACGCTTATTATTTGGAAACTCGAAGCAACCGCAACAACAACAAGTGCTACCATTTGCGCATACAGTACATATCGAACAAAATCCGCCGCACCAGAAACGTCCATGCCAATTAAAAACGGGAACAGCAAGACACATTTTAAACTATAATTTAATTCACACTGAACATAAAAAAAATGTATTCCAAAATAATATAGAAATATTTCTACCAAATTTACTTTGTTTGCTGAACACTCTCGGCATAAAAAAAAATAAATAAATGTAAGGCGCGATATCCTCCGAAGAGATCTAAGGCCGAGCTTCTCTTCCAATTTGCGTCGTGCTCCTCTTGATTTTCCCTACAAATTGGCCGGATTGGACCTACATGTTTTATGCCGACTCCGAACGGCATCTGCAAGACAGATGACTTTTCACTGAGAGCTTTTCATGGCAGAAATACACCTGGAGCGCTTGCCAAACACTGCCGAGGGGCGGCCCCGCTTAGAAAAATTTTCTTCTAATTGAAAAAACTTATTTCTAAAATTTTGATGTTGCTTTGCCCGGGGTGCGAACCCGGCGCATACGGTGTGGCAGGCGGAGCACGCTACCATCCACCACGGTGGCCGCTGAACACTCCTGGGATAAAGCTCATAATTTTGATCATATCAGAGTCATAAAGGACTCTTATATGATTATATTTCTGGCTCATATTTTTCACCGTTTTCGGACACATGTCAGATTCCTAAATTATGAGCGCCCCGAGAATGTTTAAAGGGCCTGAACATATAACTATAAACATACTTTGTTTTGAAAATACCAAAATCGGGCTGCTTCAGCTAAAAGCTCTAAGTTTTTACTACGCCTTTTTTCGGTGAGTAGTGGAGTTATTATTCTATCGAATATACAGATGGGTTGGTATATGGGTTGGTATACGCGGTCGTATCAAGTAATTTTCAAGATAGTAGAGCAGGTACGTTAATAGTTAAAGAATCACCCTTGCCAATAAGTGCTACTTTGGACTAGGTAGGCAATTGAAAAGTGAAGTCCTCTTTCGGCAAACGAAAATCACGCTCTACAAATCACTTATCGTTCCCGCCGTACAATATGGTGCAGAAGCATAGACCCTGGCAACATCAGATGAAGCGGCCCTCGGAGTTTTCGAGAGAAAAGTTCCTCGAAAGATTTATGGACCTCTACGCTTTGGGGAAGGTGGGTACCGAAGAAGACTTAATGATGAGCTGTATGAGCTTTATGCAGACAACAACGTAGTCCGGCGAATTAAAACGCAGCGGCTACGCTGACTCTCATGCCAATTAAAGACGACGATCCGGCTAAAAAAGTAGTTTCATCGGAACCTGCCTATGGTTCTGCTTCCAGGAAGCCCCCTCCACTGCAAGGACCTGGTGGAAAACTATTTGAATTCTCTGGGTGTGACCAATTGGCGCCGGATATGAAGCGGCTGGTGCGCCTGGTTTTATGGCCATAACTGTTCAAAAAAGTTAAGCGCCAATTAAGAAAGTAAGTCAGAAAGAACTATCAACATCGGTGAAACTCCACAAACCATTTGGAAGAAGAAGAGAATTTCACTTGTTGGATATTGTTGATGAACTGTCAGTGAACAGTAAATCAAAGGGCCCATTTGCAAATGGCGGGTATAATCATGTTCGTGAAGATGTCTGCATATTCGGCTCGGTAGCGGGTGTTCTGGTGTCCCACAAGTGGACAAAATGAAATAAAAAAAATTGTGGTCACGGGCAATAGGGTCAATAGAATTAACATCAATCATCAATTTTCTCTTCTGAAAGAGAATTAATGGCCATCGCATTCTCTAATCTTAAAATCGTTTAATATCCACTAGACTACAAAAAAAAATTGCAAAATAATGACATAATAATGACATATCAATTTTAAAAAATCGGACGTCAGCTAACCTACTAGCGTACTCTTTCACGCTTGGAATTAATGTCATTGACGTAAATTCTATTTCAAACGAGAAATAATGCCAGTTGACTTTAACTTCCTTGACACAGAACACGTGACTCAAATTATCAATTGCATTTACTGCATCGTGGCGGCCACCGTGGTGTGATGGTAGCGTGCTCCGCCTATCACACCGTATGCCCTGGGTTCAACTCCCGGACAAAGCAACATCAAAATTTTAGAAATAAGATTTTTCAATTAGAAGAAAATTTTTCTAAGCGGGGTCGCCCCTCGGCAGTGTCTGGCAAGCGCTCCGATTGTATTTCTGCCATGAAAAGCTCTCAGTGAAAACTCATCTGCCTTGCAGATGCCGTTCGGAGTCGGCATAAAACATGTAGGTCCCGTCCGGCCAATTTGTAGAGAAAAATCAAGAGGAGCACGACGCAAATTGGAAGAGAAGCTCGGCCTTAGATCTCTTCGGAGGTTATCGCGCCTTACATTTATTTACTGCGTCCGTCATATTTTCAGTTAAGAATAGTTTATCGCCTAAATCACTCAAATAACCCACAGTGCATCTGTGCAAAAGAAGTGAAGCCAAATTTTATTCATTGCTCACGGTTCAAAATTATGTATGAAGAGCTCACGCCACTAAGTATGTAAGAAAGTTCATATGTATATTATGACCAGTGTTGCCATTTTAGCTTTTTTATACTCAGCGTGCTTTGCACACAGAGTATATTAACTTTGATTGGATAACGGTTGGTTGTACAGGTATAAAGGAATCGAGATAGATATAGACTTCCATATATCAAAATCATCAGTATCGAAAAAAAATTTCATTGAGCCATGTCCGTCCGTACATCCGTCCGTCCGACTGTTCGTTAACACGATAACTTCAGAAAATATTGAGATACCTTCACCGAATTTGGTACACGAGCTTATCTGAATAGATGGTATTAAAAATGAGCGAAATCGGATGATAACCGCGCCCACTTTTTATATATATAACATTTTGGAAAACACAAAAAACCTGATTATTTAGTAAATAATACACCTAGAATGATGAAATTTGACGTGTGGACTGATATTGAGACTCTTGATAAAAATTTGAAAACAGTTTTTAAAATGGGCGTGACACCACCCACTTTTGGTAAAATCAATTTTACAAATATTATTAATCATAAGGCAAAAATCGTTAAACCTATCGTAACAAAATTCGGCATAGAGAAATGCCTTCAAGAAAAATTAACGAAATCGATTAAGGACCACGCCAACTTTTATATAAAAGATTTCTAAAAGGTTCGTGGACGAAACAAAAAGCTATATCTTAGCGAAAAAGAGCTTTGTATCAATAGAATTTTACTTTCTAAATTGAATTAGAACATTAAATTGGAAAACACAACAATTTTTGAAAATGGATGTGGCACCGCCCCTTTTATAACTAAGCTATTTTCTATGTTTCGGGAGCCATAACTCGAAGAAAAATTTACATATAGTAATGAAATTGTGTACACATATTTTCCTTATAGCAGAAAATATTTCTAGTAAAAATGGATGGGATCGGTTAAAGACCACGGCAACTTAGATATAAAACAAGTTTAAAAGGGTCGTAGACTAGAATAATAAGCTATAACTTAGGAAAAATAGTTTTGAATCAATGATATTTCACTTATCAAGTTTTATTGTAAGAGGAAATGGGGATGAAATGTACAATTAATGTTCACGCTGAGTTTATAATGTCCGGTTACAACCGAACTTAGACACCTTTACTTGTTCAAGCTAGATTTAGCTTTTTTTTCAGTTTAGCTTGAAAATTTGCGATTTTTTCAGCTTTTTTTTTAGACATTTTTTAGTTGTTTATAGCTTTTTTTCAAAATTTTAGAAAATCTAGATAAACAGTTTTATGTAGTTAAATTTTAAGAACATTGAATGAATTTGGGCTAGATTTGAAAGAAAAATTTGAGGGGCTAAAGAAAAGATAATGTTGGCATAATGGTAGGCAGAAATCGAGGCGTAGTAATTTTATTAAGGTTAACATCAACTTAATATCGTTTTCATTCCGTGTGTTTGCCACACGTTTCTATGACGGTTTTCATCTGCTTCGAAACCGCTTCCGAGCGAAATTGAATTTTTAATTTCCGAAACATTTAACTGGGTTTCTAAGTCCACATGTAGACAAAAGAGCAATGAAATGATACATATATTCTGCGTAAAACGACGGACTCAACCCGTTGCAAATCGCATACACACGAATGGGATAACTCCTTATTTTTCTGTACTTATGTCACCAGGAATAATATCACAAGTCAATAAAATAAGAGTTTTGTTTTGGTGCAGCTCTACTTGTAACCCAATTTGGTAGTACTCGGTACCCTGATAAAAACTGTATACTTACTTTTTTAATGCTACGTACAGTTTTCTAGATAGGGTCAAGAACCCCTTTTTAAGAGGTTAAGGCATGTAGGGCCCAATAACTTTGTTTCTGTTTATTCTATCAACACAGTTTTAATGTTGTTAAAAAGAGTACATTTCGCCGCTTCTACCAGTATACAAGTTGTTAATATGTCTTCCAAACGTCAGAGAAATTGCCAAAATAATGTGAAAAATTCAATTTTTTGTTAAATTTTTTAATTTTTAATCACGGTGTTCTCGAATAATTTGTCAACCAGTGCATATGTAAATAATTTTAAAACAATCTCCTGCTAATTCTGTTTTCAAAGACATTTAACTGTTTTATATCCGCGTAGATGTTCCTGGGATTTTCTACTTTAGTACACTTCTACTGTGAAAAAAAAATTATATTTTATAAAAATTGTTTCCTTTCCCTTTATTTTTTAAATTTTCTGTAATTAGTACTTTCGGGAGCGCGGTTTCAAGTGTTAGTGCCTTTCTATAAATAAATAAAAAAATGTCAATATTATGTCTTCATCACGAGGTAGTTGTGTCAATGACCCCAAATGTGTTTTGCTACATTTGTGGGGAATACACAGTCCAAAAATTCAGGAAAAGTATAAGAGATTTTATAAAAAGTGCTTATTTTTGTACTTTAAATTGCAAGTTGTAGACAACAACAAGCCTTGGATACCTCGAATAGTTTGCAAAATGTGGTGTGAACACTTGAGACAGTGGGTCAATGGTAAAAGAAGCCATATGAGATTCGGGGTGCCTATGCAATGGAGAGAACAAACAAATTACTTCGATGACTGTTACTTCTGCTGTGTCGATTTGCGTGGTGTTAATGTTAAACAAATGATATATCCAAACGTTCAGTCCGCTAAGAGACCTTTACCACATTCAGAGGAAGCACCTATTTCAACATTTTATTCTACCCGTGAATCATTGAATAGTGAAGTGTCTAGCGATAGTGATATCGAAGAAATAGCGTCTACTGAGCCAACAACTTTTACCCAAGTAGAATTAAACGACCTAATAAGGGATCTTGAATTATCTAAGGAATCTGCAGAAGTGTTGGCTTCTAGATTAAAAGAAAAAAAACTTGTTGGCTACAGGTACGAAAGTGACTCTCTACCGTACAAGAGAGCAAGATTTGATGCCATTTTTTAATTCGGAAAATGATATAGTTTTTTGTTCAGATGTACAAGGCCTCCTTCTCAAAATGGGTCTTTCAGAATACCACCCAAATGAATGGCGTCTCTTCATAGACAGCTCTAAACGAAGCCTTAAGTGTGTTCTTTTACACAATGGCAACCATATGGTCCAATTCCCATTGCTCATTCAACTGATTAAAGGAAGAATATCAAAATATTGCACTTGTTTTAAACAAAATCAAGTATAACGAACATACTTGGAGTATTTGTGTAGATCTAAAGATGGTTAACTTTTTGTTGGGACAACAAAGTGGATACACCAAATACGCATGTTTTTTATTGCCTGTGGGATAGTCGTGCCAAGCACCAACACTGGACAGAAAGGGACTGGCCTGTACGTGAGATGTTGGAAATGGGAAAGCAGAATGTGATAAACCCACCTTTAGTTACAAGAGATTCAATTATTTTGCCACCCTTACACATTAAACTGGGTCTAATGAAACAATTTGTGAAGGCGTTAGATAAAAATGGACAATGTTTTCTTTACATAACGAGAAAATTTTTGATGGCCCACAGATAAGAATGTTGATAAAATATACTGATTTTTCAAATTCAACGACCAGTTTGGAACTGCTTGCGTGGAATTCGTTTGTTGAAGTTACTAAGGACTTTCTGGGAAATCACAAGTCAAGTAACTACTTTGATGTTTGTTAACATCATGCTAGAGAATTACAAAATCTTAGGATGTGATATGTCCATCAAAGTCCATTATCTCCACAGCCACCTTGACCAGTTTCCGGAGAATCTTGGTTCCTATAGCGAAGAACAAGGCGAACGGTTTCACCAGGACCTAAAAACTATGGAAGAGAGGTACCAAGGCCGATGGGATCAGCATATGATGTCTGACTACTACTGGGGAATGCAACGTGATTGTCTTGCCATACCTCATTCACGAAAATCACGTAAACGAAAGTTTTTATGTAAATAAAAAGTTAATAATAAAATAAATAACAAAAAACTCACAGTAAAAAATTTACTAAAATAGAATATATTAGGAAGATCTTCGCGGATATAAAAAAGTTATATGTCTTTGAAAACAGAATTAATAGGAGATTGTTTTTAAAATAATTTAATTGGCAAATTATTTGAGAAAACCGTCATTAAAAATGAAAAAATTTAACAAAAAAATTGAATTTTTCACATTATTTTTGCAATTTCTCTGACGTTTATGAAGATATATTAACAACTTGTCTACTGATAGAAGCGGCAAAATGTACTCCTTTCAACAACATAAAAAATTGTGTGATAAAATAAACAGAAACAAAGTTATGGGGCCATAGATGCCTTAACCTCTTAAGAAGGGGTTCTTGACCCTATCTAGAAAACTGTACGTAGCATTAAAAAAGTAAGTATACAGTTTTTATCAGGGTACCGAGTACTACCAAATTTGGTTACAAGTAGAGCTACACCAAAATCACTGTTGACCAGTGTATTTATTTTAAAGATACCGTTGAGTGTAAGGCGTATAAAGTGAAACTACGTAAGGAATTATTATAAGCCATAAGGTAGAATATAACAACTTTATTATAAGACTTATGGACAAACAAAAATAAGGCTTACTTACATAAGGCCTTATTAAAAGAAAATACTTGCTCTATTAGGACCTTTTATATAAGGCTTATATATAGCCCACCAAAATCAGGCTTACATAAGCTGTTATAATAACGAGGTTAAATAAGGATTGGTGTACCATATTATAACCTTATTATAAGTTTTATTGCACATAAAAAATGGCTTGGACTTATAATTCCTGACTTCAAACTCCTTTATTATATTCATAATAACTTATTTCAAAATATTATTTAATCGGAGGTCACTCAACGGCAGTGGTTCGCCAGCCCAGAAAGTGTCATGAAAATATTCCCTCCAAAAATTCATTTGCCAGATATCGTTTGGAGTCCGTGTATATAAAACACATACCAAGAACTTGAAAAAGAGGTTCTCAGACAGTGTGGAATGTAGAGTTTACATCTTTCATGGGTTCTTTAAAAGGACAAAAGGTAGATTTAATTATTGAAAATAGTTTTATCGACGTTTTTATTTTGCAAATAGAAAAACCATTTACCTCAAACATATTACGAAAACTTATAGACTATAGTGGAATTTGATTTAGCATGTATCCCTAAATTAAATTAAAACACAGATAGCATCTGCTAACTATTTTTTTAATTTTGTAGGAAATTGGAGTTAAAATTAATTTAAGTGTTTTATTCTGTTATGTCTTTTATGAAAAAAATTAATAAAATGCATAGAAAGTTGCCTTAAACTTTTAGCTGTTTTTCTTAGCCTTAAAAATTTTTATTTAGCCTTTTTTAGCTTTTAATTTTTTTCAATCTAGCCTTTTTTCTGAAAAAGTTCTGGCAACACTGATTATGACTGTTAAGCTCACTCAGAGTCGATTTTACAAAAAAAACGAAAACTTTTAATTACCAACGCGAAAACACAACATCCCAATTTCATATCACACCTTACAGTATCGTTCTTATGACCCGTCACCTTCTTTCCACGCTGCTCGCTCTGTTTGTTTTCATAAAGGATAAGCGCCGTTGGCAACTTTAGTTGAGAATAAAATGAAGCTGCGGAAAATAACTCATCAGCCTGTATCGTGGTTACAGGCAGTTTATTTTACAGGCCACGAGCAAACTCATTGTATTTGCTTAAATACTGAATACATTAATAAATAGGTATGTAAGTATGCATACACGCTAAGGTAAATATTGACTACAAACGCGTAATTAAATTGGTTGGTTAAGGTTACACCTTTTCACATATTTAAAATATTACAAAATTAGTCACGAATTTAGTTAAATGTTGTTGCTTTAAAATCGGGATAATCAGTATTTAATCGAGTATTTAGGTAAGCTTGAGTGGCAGGTCAAAAATATTTCACATATACTGAATGTGACCTTTGCGGTACCAGAATTTGTTTGCTAACCAAATCGAAAAACCCAATCAAATAACAGGACTTATGTTCTGCACATGACCCCATAAACTTTGCATCCCCGCAGTTGGTTCCATGCCTTTCCCACTTAGTCGATTATGTGCAACTCTTGCCTTCTTTCAAGCTCGCTCAATCTGATTGTAACATATACGTTACAAGCTTTTAGGGAGGCGCCTTCCCACCAGCGGCTTAGGGGGTTTAGAATATATCCACGGCAGGTATGACTATCGTAAGAGGCCACTAAAATACCCAAATGCTTCAAGGGGTTGTGTAGTCCAAGCCATTCAAGGGGCTGCCAGCGCAATTTCCAAACTACTTGTCAACCTCATATACCTGTGGTGAATCCTGTTTCCTGAGCAGCCGAGGCTATGGCGACCCCAGGATCCTCACGGAACTAGCGGTAGAAGCGGGATTGCTGAGAATGTTGAATGTCGTGTTTGTACCTGTTGTTGTTGTTGTTGTTGTAGCGATAAGGACCCTCCCCGAAGGTCTTGGGGAGTATTATCGATGTTGATGGTCCTTCGCCGGATGCAGATCCGGTACGTTGCGGTACCAAGCCCGACCATCTCGGGAACGATTTGTTATGACCACCATACCGCCCTCCCACCCCCTAGATCCATGAGGAGTTCGGGGTCGCCAGAGCCTCGGTTGTTAATGTAACAGGATTCGCCACGAATCGGTGAGGTTGACAATTGGGCTTGTACCTTAATGGTGCTTGTTACCGGAACTTACCGCACGCACCCTTTTTAGGTGGGTCATCGGCATTTTCATATCCATCTATTCCCATACGCCTGGTATGTCTGTTTGCCCTTATCCCCATTCTTTCTAGCGATTGCCAACACCCTAACAAACTTTAAGCTGTTCTGCTATGTGAGATTATAGCCTCAAATATTGATAGTCCGTCAATATAAAAGTTGACTCGGCTGCAGTTTAGTATACATACGGGACCAGCTGGTATTTCCGTCCATCATTGATCACACTAGGCTACTATGGTCGTATAGTCTGCGCTCAAGCTACCCCAAGCCATTGAGTCTCGTTGCGTTTATTAACGCAATGCTGTTCGCCCCCAGGTCGTATGTGCAAAATGGCATACTGTGAAACCGTGGGGTGTTGTTTTCAGGGCTGCAGTTATGCAAATATTGAAAACCACTAAGCAAGGACTCCTTTCCTTTTACAATCGCTGCAAAGGCCCATTAAGAGAGAGATGGCGTTAGACTCCTCTAACATCCCATCGTTTTTTTATATGCATCAAGAACCGTCGAGTACTTCTTCAGTCTCACCTCCACGTTGAACTTCCACAACAATTTACTGTCTAGAATGAGTCCTAGATATTTTATAGAACGACTTTTCTGCAGAGTCACCTTTCCAAGCTTGGGCCTAGCCCATTTGGGGACCTTACACTACTTGGTAAACAAGGCCAGATCCATATTCTCCGCGTTGACGGAAGCGCCCGATCCATCAAAGAGCTAATTGTTGGAAGACATTTTCCACTTATTGCAACTTCAGCATCATTGCTTGGGATTATGATAAATATAGTAATCAGATTTTTTGAAGATTCTGCACTTTTTAAGACTCGGCCTCATCTTTTCAATAGAATTTTTGGCATTCAATTGTATAGTATTTCAAATTTCTTCATGACATCAGCTAAGTATAACCCGAGTTCGGATCAAATTGCCACACTTTTGATTATGCATTTAATTTATTTATTTTAATTTACCGTTACCGCTGCACCTAAAAACACAATTTTATGGTGTTCAACTTCGTACTGAGCACAAAATGCGAGAAAGTCATAGGAGGCGAGATTTTTACGAAGATCTAAATTTTGCGATATAGACCTCGAAGATCTCAAGACGCGCACATGCGATTTATTTTTACTTTTAAAAAAACATAATATTTAAATAACGGCGTATGCAAGTTTCCAATTTCTCATCTCGAATTCACTTAAGTCGAATTCTTGTAGGTCAATGGAACAAAAGTAGGATTTAAGTGCCTTTAATTTCTGATTCATCGCTCATCACGTTTCGCAGCAGCGTCGAATAGCATTCAGCTTATGTTGGTTTTGTTTTCTCTGTAATTAAAAATTAAAACGTGATTTTAAACTTACTTTGGATCCCAGTACGAAGTTTTAAATTAACTTAATTTTTTTTCGATTATTTATGCACATTTACCGCATCTTATTTTCGCGAAATAATTTGGAAATGCATATATGTACTAACATATATATTATTTATTTATTTGTTTATTTATTTATTATTATTATTCACATAATTTATAACAGGATTACACTTAACCCGCGAAGCTAGGAGCTTTTCTGCGGGTGTTTTTATTAGAGATGTAACGTGAGCGAGACGCCTTTTCAGGAAGAAAAAAGCAGAAGCAGAAAGGCGTGAGTGCGAAGAGCTTGAGCTGCTAGCCACCAGGAATAACGCCCGAAAATTTTACCAAAAAATACGGCGACAGACGGAAGGTTTTAAGACCGGGCAAGCTCCTGTAGGAAGGAAAACGGCGACCTTGTAACTGATGTCCAGAGAGTGCTTAGATTATGGAGGGAACACTTCTCTGTTCTCCTAAATGGAGGCAGCAATTCACCGCACATAGATGAAGAACCCGATGCCGCAATCGATGATGATGGAATATATGTCCCCCCGCCCGATTATGACGAAGTTAGAATAGCAATAACCAGATTGAAAAACAACAAGGCCGTGGGCGCTGATGGATTGCCTGCGGAGCTATTCAAGTACGGCAGCGAGGAGTTGGTAAGGCGCATGCAGCAGCTTCTGAGCAAAATATGGGCGGAAGAGTGCATGCCCGACGGGTGGAAACTAAGTGTTCTTTACCCTGTCCACAAGAAGGGGCGATACAGCTAAATGCACCAAATATCGTGGAATCAGCCTTCTTAATATCTCATATAAGGTCCTTTCAAGTGTATTGTGCGAAAGAAGGAAGCCCACCGTGAACCGGCTGATTGGACCTTATCAGTGCGGCTTCAGACCTGGTAAATCTACCATCGACCAGATTTTCACAATGCGCCAAATCTTGGAAAAAACCCGTGAAAAAAGAATCGACACACATCACCTCTTCGTCGAATTTAAAGCTGCTTTCGACAGCACGAAAAGGAGCTGCCTATATGCCGCTATGTTAATTTGGCGTTCTTAACGTTAATAAACGAAACGAAATGACTTTGTTTCGTTTATTAACGTTGATTATCGTAACGAAATGATATCGGTTCGTTGGTTAAGCATGCCTGGTATCCAGCTAGCCCTTAAACCGCTAAGTTATAGCCTTCTCAACTTAGCTCACCACCAAACAGATGTTCAGTGGCGAAAAAAAGTTAGGCACATATCTCCTTTTCGTCGTTTTAGAGCTACCTTCAACAGTACGAAAAGGAGCTGTGCATATGCCGCTGTGTCTGAATTTGGTTTTCGCGCAAAACTTTTACTGGTGTACAAAACTACGTTGAGCAACAGCATCAGCTCAGTTAGAGTGGTAAGGACCCGTCCGAGGCGATCGAACTCAACGAGGTTTCGGAGAGGCTGAGCCGTTATAGTGCGATTTCTTAATTTGATGCAGTTATATTATACTAGCAGCACAACTTAACCGTTCTGGAACAATATTCTATGAGAGTGTGCAATTGCTGGCGAATTATGACGACATTGGCATTAACGAACTGAAAATCCGGGCAGTAAGTTATGCATAATTCAAACTAAAGAAATAAACGGAAAAGATGAGTTTGGTGGTAAATGAGGACAAAACGATGTTCCTGCTGACATAAAGCACAGAATCAGTGCAAGTCGTCTTGGCAGCCACTCCACTGTTCACAGCCATAACAACTTTATGGATGCGGCTGATTTCGAGTTGAAAACTTAATACCAAAAAAGCTAGCTGATGAAGAAGGTAAACTCAGAAACATGTCTTAGTAACCATTGCCGTGTGCAAATTTTCTCTTATATCAATAAATTGATATAATTTACATATATATTTCATAAGAAAATACATGGCATACCAATTAATAATGGTTGCGCCTGGTACCTTCATATATAAAAAAATTTTTACTGTGCTGCAAAACGTAGTCAACTAATCCATTTTACAAAACCGACTCCAGGCCTTTCAAAGGGATCATATTTTAGGAACGTAGTCAGAGCTTTTTTCCAAATTTCTTTCGAATTCGTGGAGCTGAACCTACATGTTTTATACCGATTCCGAACGAGTTAGCGGATGAATTTTCGTTGATAAGATTTTTATGGCCGACAAGCACTGGGAGCCTTTACAAAACCACTGGCAAAGGCGTGACACCGTTTAGAAAACTGTTTTCTAAAGTATTTTAATGTAAATCCCCCGAGACCTGAACCCAGGCCCTTCGGTATCATAGGCAAGAACGTTACCTCAACACCATGGTGACCGCGGCAATATTCGACCTTTCAAAGTGTTTAATAAAAAACAAAGCAATCAAAAGGTAAATTAGACGCACGCGTAGGAACAAATTAGCACGTAACAATAAAGAAACAAAAGTGCTTTTGCTAAATTAATAATGGCTTGGGCTTGCCTTTAAAAAACACTTAGGCACGTCATTAAAGTCATCGATAATTTTAACTATCGATAACAAATTGTTATACCTTCTCTAACAAATCACTAACTCCTTGATAACAGTTGTTATCCTTTCTTTTCCTTCCTCTCCTTAAATTTTTTCCTTTCCTTTCCTTTTCATTCCCTGTTTCCTTTCCTTTATTTTTTTCCTTTACGTTCTTTTTCAAGAAGTACACAAGTAAGTCACAGGTTACTTATACATTCACATCAACTCTGCTATACGAATATAACGGTATTCGGTTGTGCTCGCTCACTGACCATTCCCTTTATTGGGCTTGCAAAAACGCCCGTTCTTTGTAAGAACCCAAAACCAGCAGTACTCAAATTTTATAGTTATTCAAAAAGTGGTGAGTAACTGTTCTAACTGAAAGTGTCCTTTTTGCAGAGCTGTATAATTATTCAATCAATACAGTTGTAAATCAAGATTGATTCATTTTTCAAATATGATTGTTTGATTTCAAATATATAAGCCAAGTTTGAATGCGATTTCATTTTTTCCATTCAAAATTCCCTTAGTGATTGCATGACTGTAAAAAAAGCATTCAGCTTGATTGTGAATGCATCGAGAGTACTCCCACTCACGATGATTGCAAAATTTGTTAACTGCAATCACTTTTTCATTCAGTTCCATTGAAATATCCGTTTCAGGGATGATACTTTTGTACTTTTGATGGCTAACACACCTGTGATTGGTTTGGAAGTGTCGAAATAGTTATAAGTAACCGGGCTGCCATATTTCATCTAAAACATTATGTTTTATTCAAAAAAGTTTTATTCGGGGAATTTTTCCCCAAATGAATGAAATTCAATTTTACATGCTTCAGTTCTGACTGAAATAAATAAGAAACGCGAATAAGTGAGTTAATACATTCATAAAACATAATTGGAATAAAATATTATTTCCAATATTATAATTTCTAATCATAAATCTCAAATGTGGTTCTCGCATTCAATAGCGACGGTAACTCTGACTCAATGTTTTGACATTTTATATTGTAAAACTGTATTTTGGTATTTTCTACAAAAATAAGCATAATTTTTTAAAAGTTAAGTAGAAATCAATTGCCACATAAATAAGAAATATAATGAAGTGCTTCTTGTTAATTATAATGCAGTGAAGGTGGAGAAAATGCGTTTAAAAACCTAAAACGGTAGACGTCAAATAGTTGTGCACAGTGTTCTTCTTTATATCAAAAACACATAAAATGTGATTGTATTATTCAAAAGCCCGGCGTTTCTTGGTCTTCCCCAAATCCAGTTACTCAACCAAATAAATAAACACTTGGTTTACACTGAAATCAACTGAAATGCAGTGGCTCACAGCTTAATTGCTAATTTTCATTTAAATTATCGCAAACTCCCTAAAAAAATCCCCATTCAAAAAAATGTCAAAGGTTATTCAAAGGTAAGGAGACTTAATCAAAATTTCAAAAATGATCATCAAAATTTTCAAATTTTTTTTCAGAATTTCTAGAAAAATTTTGGGCATGCATTTTTGTAGCCCAATAAATTTTAGTATAATAATGTGCAAGTTAGAAATAGCACAAAATTTTTCCCGAATTTTCAGAATTTTTTTCGTCTAGGGTGTTGAGCAATTTCTTCCATACATCGCATGAACAAAAATGCATTTTGTATGTGGGAAATTGCTCAACACCCTCGACGAAAAAAATTCTGACTCAACTATATGCCACTTAATCTCAAAATATTATAATTTTTGTAGATTACTTCAGCCAGCAGTTTTATAGACCTTTCGGGTTGATATGGACAGTAAACTGAACTTCAACCTTCATATTACTGCAACTCTTAATAAGGCTAGAGGTGTTCTGGCGTTTGTAAAGCGATGATATAAAGAACTCAGCACCCCTACATTACTATAGCTCGTTTTACAACATTAGTCAGGCCGAATTTAGAATGTCGTGCAATAATTTGGCACCCGAGCTACCAGGTTCATATTGATGAATTAGTCCAAAAACAATTCTTACTTTTCCCCTTGAGAGATTTCCTTGCTAGTCGTAGGAAAATGCTTGGATTTGTATTTATGATTAAATTGCTAAATGGTTCGATCTCTAACTCATTCCTGTTGAGCGAAGTAAACAACTTTATTGCCCCTTCCCGGCCTTCAAGACATCTTAAACCTCTCTACCTAAAATATTGTATAACAAATTTTGAATTAAATGAGCCCTTCCGCTGTTTGTGTCAGAATTACAACTCCCTTTCCATCACATTTGATATTTCGGAATCGCTTTTTTGTATTAAAAAATCTGTTCTTTCCTCTCTTAATAGTAGATAGATAGATAATTATTTGAAGATCGCACTGCGACCATTGGTCTATTGTGCCCTCATCTGCTTCACAACACCTCATCCAAGCCGACATCTCTGATGAACCCTAGCAGTTCACCTGGCTTGAGGGATTTGATGTGAGAATGTTCTGGCCATGGTGAGCCCATAAACTTAGCTCTACGTCTTGAGATTGCATCACACTCCAGGAGGATATGGTCCGCCGTCTCCGCTGATCGATCACAAAATCGGCATGTGTTGTTCGATATTATACCCAGCTTTTGCATGTGGCTGTTCAGTCTACAGTGTCCTGTAAGAATAGCTGTTAGAATTCTTAGGTTATTTTTCGAGAGGCCTATAAATGCCCTGTATCGAGTTGTGCAGTAACCCCCTAACAGTAGCTTAGATTGTCTCAGGCCTGGCATATTACGCCATTGTTCTTCCCTCTTTTCCTTTTCTTCTGCTAATAGATGCCCCCTAATTTCCTGCGGGCCTACTGGCAGGAACGGCTCAGGACCAATAGGTCGTATCGTTGCTGCCTCTCTGGCCAGGCTGTTCGCCTGCTCGTTTCCCTCGACTCCCCTGTGGCCAGGAACCCAGGCCAACAGTAGTTCGTTGTGTGCTCCTAGTTGATTCAGCTTTTCCACGCACTCAAGGACTAGTGCTGATTTTATTTCAAATGCCGAGATGGCCTTGAGGGCGGCCTGGCTGTCACTGAGTATGGCAATTTTCTCATTGGAGTATTTTCGCTGAAGGTTCAGGTCCGCGCACTGGCTTATGGCGAATACCTCCGCTTGAAAAATGCTCGGGTATGCTCCCAGGGGTATTGATATCTTGGCTCTGGGTCCAACGACTCCAGATCCAATCCCCTCTGGGGTCTTCGAGCCATCGGTATACCATACTATACTGTTTAGCTGCTGAATGCTCTCAATTCTGTTTTCCTCCCACGTACCCTTGTCTCCCAGTTCTACTTTATATCTTTTCTCATATACTATCTGCCTGAGGATATCATCCCTCGGGAGTTGAGAGATTGGGATCTTCTCTCTCAATTCCTCCATGTTCCGGGACGATATGACTTTACCTTTGCCCGAGCCCTCCTTGACGATATTAAGGAGGGCTCGCTTGGCTGACTGCTCTATCGATATATGCAGCGGGGTTAGATCGAGGATAGCTTCCAGCGCTGTTGTGGGGCATGTGCGCATAGCTCCCGTGATGCACACACATGCCAGTCGCTGAAGTTTTGACAGTGCTTGCCTCGTCGTCGCCCGAGTTGTTCTCGATGCCCAGGCATTGAGCCATATGTTATCATAGGTTTTACTATCATGGTATACATCCATCTTAGCACGTGTGGGCTACAGCCCCATGATTTGCCTGCTAGACGTCTGCATAGCATGATGGACCTCGTGGCCCTAGTCTTCATGGAGTCGAAGTGTTGTTTCCATAAGAGCTTGGTGTCAAAAATGATCCCCAAGTATTTCACTGCGGTTCCATATTCTATTTCCACGCCATCTATTGTTATTCTCTCAGGGCTGGTAGGACCCTTCTTCTGGTGAAGGGGATGATGGTTGTCTTAGATGGGTTGATGTTAAGATCCACATTCCCTTGATCCCTCTGGATAGGCAACTGAACTCCTCTTCTCTGCAGTGCTATGTTTACGCTTTCGTGAGATGTGTTGTCAAAGGCACCCTCGATATCAAGGAAAGCGCAAAGCACTGTTTCCCCTGTTTCGAACGCCCTCTGTATTTCAGATGTTAACTGGTACAGAGCTGTGTCCGTGGACCTACCCGCTCTGTAGGCATGCTGGCTATAATGTAGGGGCCAGCTCTTGAGGGCGTTCGACCTGATTTCTTGGTCTATTATCTTTTCCATTGCCTTCAAGACAAAGGAGGTTAGACTTATTGGTCTGAAGGACTTTGCTTGTGAATAGTCCTTTTTACCTACTTTTGGTATGAATACTACTCTTGCTCTTCTCCACATCATGGGTATATATCCCAGTGCCAGGCTATCTCTCATGATCCTGGCGAGATGTGGGATGATCTGTGTCCCTTGCTGCATTAGCGCCGGGTAGATGCCGTCCACCCCCGGAGATTTGTATTTCTCAAAAGATTCCACTGCCCATCTGACTCTGGCCTCACAAAAGAGGGAGTTGGCTAGTTGCCAGTCTGATGGGGTTGGTCTAACTCTGGGGAATACAGGTTCCGGTACTTGCGGGGAGGCCTCAGGAAAATGCGCTTGCAGCAAGGCCTTTGCTCGCTCTTCCACCGTTTCGGTATAGGTACCGTCTGGGAGCCTAATTGCTAGGTTTGTCTGTCTCTGCTCTTTGGCTAGGGCCTTGTGTAGCCTTGCCGCTGCAGGCGTGCTGGAAATTCCCTCACAGAAATTCCTAAAACTTTCCCTTTTTGCTTTTCTTATCTCCTTATTGTACTTAGTTAGATTTTGGGTGTATTCCTCCCAGTTGCCGGTTCTCCTTGCCTCGTTAAAGAGTTTCCTGACTTTCCTCCTTAGCAACGTCAGGTCATAAGACCACCAGGGGGTTGCCTTCTTACCCTTAATCAAGGAGACACGGCAACTGGAGTTATAGGCATCTATCATTATTTGATTTGCCCTTTCCACCCTGCTCTCTAACTCGGTACAATTGGTACTTCTGCCTTTACTCTTAAGGCTATCTATGTTAGCTTCTATAATACTTTTGTAGCTGTCCCAGTCTGTTTTCCTGGGATTTCTTCTAGGGTTGGTTTGCCCCGATATAGCGCCCAGCTCAAACCTTATGATTCTGTGGTCCGAAAGGGAGGGTTCTTCTGAGACCCTCCATTTCGAGATCATATTCTCAGTTAGGTTGTTGCCGAGTGTTATATCAAGGACTTCTGCCCTAGCTCTCGTAACAAACGTCGGTTTACTCCCGACGTTGTATATACTTAAATCATTGCTGGCTATATATTCTAGCAAACACTCACCCCTTTGGTTGGTATCACTGCTGCCCCATTCCGTGTTGTGGGAGTTAGCATCGCTTCCTATGATTAGAGGAAGTTTCGCTCTTCTGCAGTGAGCTACCAGCTTCTGTACGTTATCTGGGGGGACCATGTTGTCGTCCCCCGGGAAGTAGGCTGCGGCTAGCACAATGCTGGAGTCTTCACCATTGACTTTCGCATCTATTTGTACCGCCACCAGATCTCGACTTAAAAACTCTGTAATGCAAAAATAGTTAATATTTGCTTTAAGCATTACACATGCTCTAGGTCTCTGCTGGGAGAGATCCCAAATTACTCTACTGTTACTTACATTAAGGCCCCTCACCTGTCCCTTGTATGCCCAAGGTTCCTGTATGAGGGCTATGCCCAGATCATCCGAGGCAAACCTCCTCGCCAGTACAGCCGAAGCTGCAATGGCGTGGTGGAGGTTGATCTGGGCTATCTGCATGCTTAAGCCGGTCATTTTGGCCCGGCCGGCCTCATCGGGTCGTCGTAATCCGACAGCCCGCTTTCGCTATCATCCCGCTTGTCCAGTGCCAGCTCTTGGAGGTCCAAGCCCTCAATGAGCTCCTGTGTGGTGGGTATGTGTTGGTCTGTTTGTTCCGCGACCTCATCGCTATTACTCGCTGCGGTAGGAGAGTTTGTAGTCACACGTGCCTTGATGGTGTCGGTGCTCGCGTCCGACATGTCCTCGTCCGACATCTTGTCTATGTCGACGCCCTCTACCGCCTTGTCTTCCTGCCGCTCACTATTCCCTGGTAGCTTCTGCCTCCAGGGTCTTACTTGGATCAAGCCGTACCTGTAGTGCAGCTTGAATCCATTCCAACGTGTGAGCTGGTAGGATTCTTCATCAATGCCCACGTCGAGACGTAGGCCCGTTTCTTCCGCGCTGCTGTTTATAACGCGCCACCTCTGCGTCTTAAGGCCCTCGTTCTGGTTAGCGAGGAGCCGGATCGCAAATTCTCTGGGGCGGTCCGCACTCCTGGGGAGGAACATTGTCACGTTATGCGTGGGCGGTATGTCATCCCCGCGCCTTGTGCATAATTGTGTCCCTGTCCACCCCTCGAGTGTTGGCACTACTTCCTCGAGCCACCTTGCGGTTTTCTCGTCCTCGCAGTCAACAAGGAGGAGCCCTGCTCGGAAGTACACCCCGCAAAATACTAGAGCATGCCCACACCCCCTGAACACTCCATCCATAATTAGCTCCTGGAGATTTGTCAGGTCCTCTTGACTTAGGGCATCCGCTGGGTAGTTCCTGGGCAGCACAGCCACTCGGGTACCCCTGAGGGCGTCCGAGTAGCTCTGCTGTCTTGGTGCTGCTTCAGCGGGTCTCCCAGTCGCCCTGGTCCAATTCTCCCGGCGCATGGTTGCCGTGTTCTGCGGAGCATGGGCCCGTTGCCTCTTTGAACTGGGAGTTTCCTCCGGTGTGATCTGCCCGATCCTACGCTTTCCAGCGGGAGCGGGTGTATGCTGGCCAGCCGCCGCTGGCTGTTCTTTACTTCCGACTCTGTTTCTCCGTTCGGCGGTCGCTGTACTGTGCTCGTGGGCTGGTTTATGCCTGTGCTCGTCTGCCCTGGCTCTTGCTTCCCTGGGCGACAGGCCCTCCTCAAGGTATCGGAGATACCATTTTATACCAGACCCACTTAGTCCCAGACGCCATTTATCTGTAAGCGATCCTGGTCTGCCCGGTGGTGGTAGTGCAGGTTGCCTGCCCCTGTTATGCCTTCTGTTGGGCCGCTTCCACTCTTCCCGGTTTCGCTCGGTGTCGCTCCCTTTCTGGGACCTATCGCAGCTGCCTTGTGAGCTGCTTCCAGAATCCTGCTTCGACGGTGAGCGCCCATGTTTACTTGGCTCCCTAGAGGGCCTGCTATGGTTGTTTTTGCTGCCTTCGCTCATTTGTGTAGAGGTACCGTCGGAGCTACGCTTAGTTGGTGTACCTCTTTCCTCGGGGGGCCCGCGCTGCTCTATGGTGGTACTGGGCCCTCCATGGTTCGCGGGTTTGTTCCTGGACGCCTGCCCCTCCTGCTCCCCTTTTTTGATGTGCCCGCGCTGCTCACCAGTGGCCGAGATGCCTCTGGGGATCGCGGGTTTCGTCGCTTTTGCTTACTATGCTCTTCTGGCCCGCGTTGCTTTCCTTGGGTTTCTGTATTGCCCTTAGGGTTTGCGGGTTTAAACAGCCGGTTCTCTGCGCACTCCAGCGCTGGTGGAGGGAGATTCATCGTCCCTCATATGCTCTAAAAAGAGCATTGCCTCCTCTCTCGAGAGGCTCTCCAGGAATTTCCTGGAGTACTTGCGTGGCCTGCTACTGCTTTGCCCGCTGCTCTTCTTGGAGCCCGTTTTCTTTGTTGCTTTGCTGTTGTTGTTTGTTTTTTGTTGTTTTGATTATTTGTTTATCCATTATTTGCCGTACGACAACATGCACGTGGCAAGCGTAGTTGTCAAATTATTTAAATGGGGAACTGGGTTGGTCCGCCGCGGCAGAGCCCCTTGACGCGGTAAGGCCATGATTACTCCCCAAGGTGGCCCGGTGTTGGGGAGGCGCCGTATAATACAGCCGATGTTGTGGACCTCCTGGCTGCAACCAGTCCAATGGGCACGGTGACGCATGACACCCTGGATTAGGAGGTGACAGTTCCTGGTTACCGATAGCATTCGACCACATTTGTCAGGTGAGCTCGGTTGCGCCGCTCCCATCTGACAATTAGTATCAAATGCGATCGGCATAAGCCCCTGCACCGCTACAAGGTGACTGTCTTCGCAGGGGTGTCTATGTCATAAAAAACAATATTGCAAATAAGTATTGACTTTAAAAACAAAAAAATATATTTTTTTGCATATACCCTTTATAGCTATGACAACATATTCATTTGAATATTATTAATTATTAATCAAATAATTTATTTTAGATTCATAGTCCGTCATGAATTAGACGCACTAATGCTGAAAATTGAGAAAGAATGTAATTCCTTCTTTTTATTGTACTTTTTAAAGAATCTAAAATATATTCCAGACGTTTTTACACATCACTTGATCCTGAAGAATTTTGTATACCAAGCGTATGTATTTGTCCTGGTCAAGTATTACGTATATGATCATACCACAAAATAGATAAACACATGTTCAATATATTGCTTACCAGAAGTGCGCAGAAATTTCTTCATCTTTCTCCTCTCCCTGGAAGCCACCAAAACAATAAAGCTAAATTTTTAAAAACAAAAACTACAAAATATGTATTTCCTCAAGCGTCCGTAAAGTAGATAGTGATGAAACTTTCGATGCCTAAAGAATCGAACGATTTAAAAAAAAATCGATTCTACATTTCTAAAAAAAGATCGATTAAGAATCGAATCGAAATCCAGCTCTATACCTAACAGCAAAACAAAACTATTTTCACCAAAAGCTTAGTAAACAAGTCTTCTTCTGCTTTGTCTGCAGTATAAGCCATCAACAATATTAGAAAACAAAAATAAAAAAAAACTTCTTCAAAAAACAAATGTTCGACTTGCTGCTGGAGCAACGAATTGCTTCTTCACAGCATGCTTGTTGGTGTTGTTGTTGTTAGCTTTCGATTGTGTAACCTTTTGCGTAGGGGTTTCTCGTTCAAGACGTTGTCAAGTTGACTTTGTGTAAACCTAGGTTTTTTCAGCTTTGTTCACTTGGTTTATGTAGGCAAACTTAGTCAATGTATAGCCTTCGTTGGTGCCGTTGAGCTATTGCTGCTGCTGTTATTGTTGTTGCTGCGATGCTGATTGTGTTGTTGCTTTTGTTGTTTTCCTTCTTCACATTTCAAATGCGCCTTGTCGACTCTTTGTTGTTGTTAGTCATTTAATTATTTTTATAATTTTTTGTAATGTTGCGTGGGATTCTAATGCCAAAGTGTGGCCACGAGCTTTTAGGCGAACTCCAGCACAGTTTGGGGCCTTAGTCACGCATTCATACATACACAAACATTATTTCTATTGACTATTCACAGCCTAAAGTTTACATACTTATATATGTACATATGTATGTGTATGTTGTTGTATATAGGGATGTCTTTATGCAATAATTTTTTATTTTTATTTTTATTTTTTTTTCAACTCAGTTGCGTTACTTTGTCGTATTGACTTTGGTATTGAAAAACTGGTTTCCACTTTGCTCACTTCAAAAACCAAAAATAAAAGATTAAATAAACCTAACGAAAAGCAAGAGTTTGAAAAAAAAATAAAAATTTCAGCTCCTGTTGGCTTTTTATTACAAAATGTTTATAGCCGGGGTGCTATTACATACTTTAGGCATACAGTCATCCCTCGCTAAGTGCATAGGTGAATACTAGGATAACAGTGTCCATTAAGACACAGCGATGGCTTGAAATATTTTTCCCATTCCAGCTTAATATCTCAAGAGTCAGCACCATATAAAAACTTTCTTAATGGGAAACTGCCCGCCACTGAAAAATATGTACATTTGCGGTCAAAATCTGAGTAGTGCTTATGGTTCATTTCAATTAAGTGGCAAAGTTTTTCGGTGTCCCCTGTAAAATACATTAGACTAAGAAGTTAACTTCAGAACATGAAATCACTTGTTAGGATCAACATGTTGGTTTTGTTAAATTTGTATGAAATTAAAATTACAAGAGGTTCTTAGTCAGTCAAATCTTAGTAGTCCGTAAAAAAGTGTATAAAAAATTTATTTAATCGGGACTATCTTTGTGAAAAATGAGGTTAGCTTATTTAGTTTATTTAGTAATACCGAGAAACATCATAGGTTGCTCACCAACAATGTTACGTAATGCCATCAAGTACCAACCAAGTGGCAAAAAGCGTGGAAGAAAGCCAGCAATGTCGGTAAGAGAAGTTAAATCCGTCGTCAGATACTTAAAACAGTTTCCATTTTCGGCTGCTACTGAAAAGGTCTTCAAGCCTTGAAACTGTTCATCGGCATTTGCGTGAGCATGATCCGGGTGATCTCAGTCCAAGGAAAGTACCGTTGTTGACTAAAACGCATGTACCAAAATACACACCGATTTGCCAAAGAAGATTTGAATTGGCCCTCTGCCAATTTTTATGATCGGAGGAGTTGAAGATTGTCATGTAGACTCAGAGAGAAAATCGTTCTAAAAAGAACGAAACAAGTTTAAATTTTTAGTATTTATTTGACAAGTTAATTATAATGAAATCTTTTATAGTACAGCGAACAGTTGTTATAACAACTGCACTTTATATAATACTTCCTGGCATAGTTATGTATATAGTTTTATATCTAAGCTATATTTCAAAAATAGATGAGAGTAAAGTAGCAACAGAAAGGTTAAGGAGTAAAGAGAAATATGTAGAGAAAAAGCTATGAAGAATACGTCCATAGTTGTTTTGGTTTAGAAAGTTTCTCACAGCAGTAAGAATATAATCCCAGAGTCGTATGGTGTTGACGAAAAACAAACTAGTAAATTCTGCGTAGTGAGGTTAAAACTGGGGGCAGCTAAGGTGAGAGATGAAATTTCAATTGTTTGGACGTTGCAGCAAAACAACGACCCGAAATATATGAGCTAAGTAGCAAAAAATGGTTTAAGGAAAGCCATATCAAAGTCTTGGAATGGCCGCCACAGTCACCACATATAAACACAATTGAAAATTTGTGGGTTGATGTCAAGGAGGCAGTAGCACAACGCAAACAAACATCGAATGAATACGCAACTATGGGAAGCTGTAAAAAGCACATGGGCTCGATTTCGGTTGAAGGATGCCAAAAAGCTTGTTGACTCAATGCCACGTTTGCTTTGCTGCAATTCTAAAGAATAAGGGTCGTGCAACTAAGTAGGTACTAATTTAAATATAAGCCTGTAGGGTTCCTTTTAATATATATGTTATAAGTTTTACTTTTAACTTTACATGCTTTGTAATTTCAGTTTATTAGTTTATTCAATTATTTTATTTTCATTTTTGATTTACATATTTCAAAAATTTTTCAGTCAGATAAGAAATTTGAAAATAACTATATGTACGCGTTCATTTCATCGTATTTTAAAATAATAAAGTTTTTATATAATTTAATATTTACATGTGGTTGTCTTAACCACAAAGCCCTCACCCTATGTAAATATATACATGTGTAAAAATTTTACTTACAATTTATTACACTACTAAGTTTTTGACAGCACAAAATTCGCTGCAGTTTTTCTAAATATTTTATTTATCTTGTTAAAATATATAAAGGAGGAAATTGTTTAACGATTTGATTTGTTAGATTTTGGGCTATAGGAAGGAAAATTTTTTTAGCAGCGATTATAGGAAATTTTTTCATCCATTTGCTTTAAGTATGCTCACTACTTAGATTTTGACCGCAGCTATATTACATGTTTCCTAAGAGGTTGGAGCTCATAAATCAAATGAAATATTTTTCCAGTCTCACCGCTCCAAACCGTAGTGAAAAGGTTAAAAACATCAATAAACTTTACTCGGAGACGGTTAAGCAGTGAAGAACTCAATGAAGGCTCAACAAATTATAATAATTCTTACCTTTATCTAGTACTAAGAAGTGATAATACTATGAGAAACGGTTAAGGGCTGTCGCACAATAATAAAAGTTAATTATTTAACATATTGAATGTTAAATGGTATTCTGAACTTATTTCTTTTACTTTTTATTTTTTTGAGTCTCCATAGAAAAATTTTATCCTTGATCCTTTGCGATCCCCTTTAACAGTTTGCAATCAATCAAAATGTGCGTGTAGTTTTCTCACTTTGGATTACCGTTTAAAGCGATGAAACTGGATTTTATTTGAGTTTATAAGAATCACCCCTATGTAAATCCAGTTTAAATAATAATATCAAAGACAATTTAGAGATGGAACAACTTGGGTTAAAGTGAGTTCTGGCACACCGCTTCCTGAAATTATATCGAAGGCCTACTGTATATAGTGCATACATACTTATAGTATATACACTCGTGGCCACGCAAACTTTACCAAATTTTTTTGAAATTCGCATTCACGACGATTCTATTTTTTCGAAAATTTAAATACTTAGGCTGACGACAGACAGCTCGCTATGCTAGGCGGGAAGCAATTCTTATTTTCTTATATTTTCCGTTTTGGAACTCTGAAACTCCTTCCATAGAAATCAGATCATGAGCAGGTCTGACAACCTTAGATTAACAAAGTTACGCTTATCATTAAAAAGCGGGTGATAAAGGCTCATTATAGGGTATTCTGACCGGACACAGCTTTCTAGTATTAGATCCTTTAAAATTAGGCCTTGTCAGTGTTACCAGATGTAGGAAGTGCGTAGTGGAGGATGAAACGATCGAAAACGCTTTGTGCCGTGCCCTACGCTCGCAAGGCTAAGACTCCAGCTGTTAGGAGTGGCCAAGAGGATGGAGTCGCTTTATAGCATAGTTCGTGGTTTCTGATAGCAGTTAAACAATTTGGCCTCACCTACTCTCCGATGTCTTTACAGTAAAGGCAGAAATGGGTGAGTGCGAAAATCTTAAACTACTAGTCAGCAGAAATGAAGCCTTCAAGTTTTACTCAAACTGCTACAACAGATCGGAGGTCTCCAAGACGTGGCAAAGAAAGAAGTCGGAGACCTGATAACCGATGTGCAGAGAGTACTAAGATTATGGAGGCAATAGTTCTATGTCCTCTTCAATGAAAACAGCGATTCAAAACCCAGGTAAAATGATGAACCCGATCGCGCAATCGATGATGATGGAAGTAATGTTCCCCAATCCGACTGTGACGGGGTAGGAATAGCGAAATCTAAATTAAAACCAACAAAGCCTGACGCATCGCGGAATCAGCCTTCTGTGCACTGCCAGCCTACTGGGAATCGGCTGATTGGATCTTATCAGTGCGGCTTCAGACCTTGTAAATCTACCATCAACCAGATTTTCACTATGCGCCAGATCTTGAAAAAAAATAACGGAAAAATAGTGTTGAAAATCATCACTTTTCGTCCGTTTCAAAGCCGCTTTCGACAGTATGAAAAGAAGCCGCCAATGCCACAAAACATATAAGGTTGTGCAAAATGACGTAGAGCAACACCATCAACTCAGTCAGAATTGGGAAGGACCTCTCCGAGCCGTTCGAAACTAAACGATGTTTCAGACAAGGTGATCCTATATCGCGCGATTTCTTTCACTTGATGCAAAAGAAATTTTACGATACTTATACGATATAGAAAAATATTCCATAAAACCGGCCTAAACACCGGCCTTGCTTACTCAAAACTGAGAACAGAAGCGAAATATTGGTGTAATAGTGATAGAGGACAAAACGAAACTCCTGTCATCAAGAAAAGAGTCGGCAAACTTGCGCCTAGGTAACTGGCACCATGCACTGTTGACAGCCATAATTTTGAAATAGTAAAGGACTAAGTTTATTTGGGAACCCAAAAAACAACGTCAGTGTAGAAAACCAGCAAAGAATCACCCTTGCCAACAAATGTTACTTTGCACTGGGTAGACACTTGTAAATGAAGACCTCTCTCGGCCAACAAAGATCATGATCAACAAATCACTTATCGTGCTCGTCCTGTCATATGGTGCAGAAACATGGACCATGACGACAGCAGTTAAGGCGGCTCTGAGAGTGTTCGAGGGCAATGTTATTCGAAAGATTTATGGGCCTCTACGCATCGACGACGGCGGGTACCGAAGGAGATTTAATCATGAGCTGCAGACACGAACATAGTCCAGCAAATCAAAACACAGCGGTTATTGTGGCTTCGCCATGTTGCGCGCATCAAAGATGATGCTTCGACTAAATTTATGGAAACCCGCCCATGGAGACATGGAAAATGATTGAAATTCCCCCTTGTGTGACAATTGGTTCCTGTTAGCCCAACGAAGAAGCGACTGGCGCACCTTGTTGAACGGCTATAACTGTTTAAAAGGCTAAGCGCCCATTAAGTAAGCTAAGTAAGGTGGGCATGGCCGCGAGTGTACAGGTGAGCTAATATTTATGTAGATCTGTACATCATTTTGTTTTTAAGCTTTTACACACGTCCGTACATATGTCCATATGTATGTGTGTATGTAAAAATACCGCAGCACATTTGAAATAAATTGAAAAAAAAATCGAGTTTCATTTTGTCATTGGCGACTTGTAAAGTGGTTTTTTAGCTTGTCCTCCTCAAAGCCTTTTAACTCCTATTGAAATATATGTACATACATATGTAACACAAATATTTTTTATACATATGTACATACATTTGTACATAGGTACGTATATCCATATGTTGTCGGTTAATTTTTATGGCGGATCCAGTTTCCGTTGAAAATGCGAAGGTGGCATTAGATGTCATTATTTATGTATTTTTCTACATATTACATATGTACGTATGTATCTATACCTGTATTTATATATGTACATTTGTGTAAATATGGGCGCCACATGTTGATTTGTTGTTGAACAGAGCTTTTGCTGAAACAAACAAATAAAATATTGAATAAGGATCAGCCGGCGAAAAAAATATTTTTCAATTACGAAGAACCAGTTTTTAAATTTTTATTTGAATATAAACCATTTATACCAATTAATTCTTAATTGTAAATCTTTCGCATATCTTTACATTTGTATAAGAACATTAGGTGTGGTCCCAATTTGAGACGGTTGCCCCACAGGGTTCAAAGTTAAGATTGAAGATTGGTTCCGATTGGAAAAGGTTAAAGGGATGTAACACAGCCTACAATCTGAATTTGAACCCCAGTACGGACACGCCTTAGCTGTTTCCAGTCAGGCCAAAATTTATGTTATTATACATATTTATTTTTACCTTTGTGTAGCTTTTTGAGATTATAATAAATAAATAAATGTAAGGCGCGATAACCTCCGAAGAGATCTAAGGCCGAGCTTCTCTTCCAATTTGCGTCGTGCTCCTCTTGATTTTTCCCTACAAATTGGCCGGACGGGACCTACATGTTTTATGCCGACTCCGAACGGCATCTGCAAGGCAGATGAGTTTTCACTGAGAGCTTTTCATGGCAGAAATACAATCGGAGCGCTTGCCAGACACTGCCGAGGGGCGACCCCGCTTAGAAAAATTTTCTTCTAATTGAAAAATCTTATTTCTAAAATTTTGATGTTGCTTCGCCCGGGAGTTGAACCCAGGGCATACGGTGTGATAGGCGGAGCACGCTACCATCACACCACGGTGGCCGCTTTTTGAGATTGGAAGAACTTTTATTTGATTTTTAAGGACGCATATGTATGTATATTAATATTTAGGCAAACAAAATTTCAATAAATCCCAAAGCGGATGTTTTGATCTTCAAAGTAATTTCGCACCGGTATATTGACGTCAAAAGGAACCTTGCAAAATTTATTTGCTCAGACAGCGCTGAAATCTATGCAATCACTCATTGCTTTAGCTATCTTCACGAGACGACTCAGAGCTCCAATATCAGTTTTATATCTTAGGGCCCTTACAGGAGAACTTCATTGAACAGAACTACAACTATGCGACTGATCTGCCTAGGAATCTGCATCTATTCCGCTTCGGTGCATAGTCGGGCGACAGAATGTTGGTGACCAAGAACTGCCAACTCCCCTAATGCAGTGTATTATGCGGACCAAGCAATTGGATGATTGCTGCTAGATGTTATATTCAGCAGCGTTTGAGCAAAGCTTTTACTATACCCGACCGCATCGAGATGTTGGTACCGTAAGACAATGCTGTGGCGGGCGATTTTTCACCGCAGACTGCTGGGTCCGCTTTGTCGGACAGATGATTATACATACACTAGGTTTAACTCTAAAACTTTGATTGGCTAAGGCTAAGAAGAACCAGAGAATGGTACAAGCGCAATATAAGCAAGCGAGGGGAACGGTCACTCAGTGAGCTCGGTAAGGAATAGAGTTGAGAAGAAAACTAGAAAGAGAGGGGAAGAGAGTACTCCACAATGCCAGGCAGCATGCTTGGCAAGAGCCTGTGGGGCAGTATTAACAGCTCGAAGCTGTTCCCTGACAAGAAATTTGCTAAGAGCAGTAGAAAAGAGGACGAAAAAATGGACGTCTGGAAGAAGAGCGCACAAGTTTCAGAACTGTGAGTCAACTTAGATATCTAACTCTACAAAGCAGAGCGGAGGTCGAACTCGTAATAACGAAAAACTTTGTTTCTCGATAGCTGCAAATAAAAAAGGGGAAGGATATAGTTGCGGTATACGAAGTAGAGATGAAGTGGTTGATAAGCTAACGGTAGGTAACAGGGACACTACCGCTTACTCGGTGATTTAAAAGGGATATAGTTATAGACTATGTTCGCCCCGAAAAGACGGAAGAAATTACGAATCATTCCGCGACTGAGGTGCTTAGAGATCTCAGCAGATTTTTCGGACAAATGTTTACCAAAAGTTGGATATCTGTAAAAAGTAGCCACTCTGATCCTTTGATTTTGCGGGGTGGTATAAAGAGGGTTCAGTAGATAAGGTGCAGTAATAACGCTACCTTGAAATTTCAAAGGCGAGTTGCTCGAAACCTCCAAAGGCAAGGCACAATAACCCGTTTTAGTGGGTAAGTTTGATCCCCTCGAAAGCAGGCCTAGGTATGGATCTATTTGCGGTATATTCGTAGGGCACGCTGAACCTATTGCAGTTTAAGAATGCAGGTGTACCTACAAAGGATTGGAAGCAACTCGGGAAACTAGGTACATGCAGCAGTGTTAGTATTAGATCCTCCCAATAAACAAAGAGCGTGACCATGTGTTGTATGCGAAGCTTGACAAATTCTTTGGTGCGTGGATATTCTACGCCACGAACAGAAATTATAATACGCTAGAAGTAGGCGAGGTTGAGAGGAAGCTCGAGGGCTCAACGGCGGATATCCTTTATAGGCACAACAAGGCTGCTTGCCTCTAGATATTTTAGCATTACTATAAGCGACATCGAGCAAACTCCTGACAATTCATATATCAGCTTCTGATCTCTGTCAATATTGTAGAAATTTTGAATCACGGCAAAGGACTGGACCAAATTCTAGAAATATGTAGAAATAAAGCTTGGACAACTCAAGGAGGTTGCTAGTTTAGTGGAAAGGGATATCTCTTTGTCAGTGGTGATGATGACTGTGTACAACAGAGATAGCGCTATAGAAGGATTTTGGTGAAAGCTAAGCAACCTCGCTTTTTTGTAGTAAATATTGTTGTTGTCGGCGAGGCGCAGTAAGATGTAGGTTCGTTCGTGAAGCTGCTAATTTACATATGCTTGCGGCACTCTGGTAGCTTTTGAATCTAATAAAAAATTGTATGACTTTTGTGATATTTATTGCTATTGCTTTTGTTGTGTCATAACACCGGCGGCCGCCGTGGTGTGGTGCTAGCGTGCTGCGCCTACCACACCGAGGTCCTGGGTCCAAGTCGCGGGCAGAGACACTTGAAAATTTACAAAGAAGTTTTTCCAACCGGGGTCACCCCTCGCAGTGATTGGCAAACACTCCGAGTATATTTTTACCATGAAAACTTCTCTGCGAATATTTATCTGTCTTGCAGCTGCCGTTCGGAGTCGGTTAAAACACGTAGGTGCTGTCCTGCCAGTTTGTAGAAAAAACTTGAATTGGAGCACGACCTACATTAAAAGAGAATCTTTGCCTAAATCTTCTCGGAGGTAAAACGCGTAAATTATTTATTTTTTTCTTTAGAGATAGATTTTGGCCAGCGAACAACTGGTATCCTTGTTAAAGAAGCTCAATGATTTCTCGCTGGGTGCTGTCCATGCTTTCAGTCTGGATATTTACTTTTCCTCTCCCTTTTTCCAATAAAACGCTAATCTGCTGAAACCTTATGGCTTTGACAAACAAAAGAAGACGCCTTTAGTAATCAAAGTCACGGGGATACATGAAGAAGCAATATCCGATCACATGACTAAAGCTGACTGACACGCCATAGAATGATAGTGTGCCATAATAGTTAGCCAGGATAAAACTCTGCTTTAGTCCTTATTAGGTGCATAGAACTATTTATTTTTAAAACTATTGTTACTTACACTTCTTTAGACTGGTGTTCGAAGACCATACAAAAAACCGTAATCGCTAAATTATATAAACTGCATCGCCTGGTCTGTGTTGGTGCGATTAGAACCCTTCTGTTGATTGTCCTAGTGCCCTAGTAATAATGCCTCTATTCCCTATTCCGATTTAGTAAGATGTCACACTGGGGCCATTAAGACTTAAAAATTTGGGCTAAATATCGGAAATTTGCCGGGCATATGAGAATGCATAAACAATTACATAATGCAAGTAACAAGTAACACAGGATCTCGAGAAACTTTGAAGAGCCCATTGTGATCTGGGAGCTATGGAAACGTGGAATTCATATTCAGACTCTTAGAGAGATATTACATGGATGGATCAGCAGGATGCTGCCCTATAATTTTTCAAGCGGTAGCCCATGCAGAAGAAGTTTGAGGTAGAAAATGTCCAGTAAGAGGTTTATGCTCTAATACAGACAGGAACGCGTAATCTGCAATCTCGAACAAATGGTTCTATGTTCTTAGATTAATGCATTCTGGTTCTAAATGTTCTAGAAGGCAAAAAAAGTGTTTCGGGTTACGTACCAAGGATTAAGGAAAATGAAGATATTGAATAGACCAACTGGGAACTATACAGCATTTATGCCTTTCACATTTCAAGTGGCGCTGGATTGGCAAAATGGTGCAAAAGGCAAGCCAAACTCTTAGCACTGGCAACAAAGGGTGTACGAGCAAAGTCAAATTTTGAAGCGAGCACCTTCGAAGTCGCGCTTGGAACTAAGCCGGTCTTTGTAGTCTACGTTATCACGCAAGTAAAACGAAATATACCTGGTTTCGTGCTGAAAAATGATACGTCGGCCCGTCAGCCGTTGTCGCCTTTGGTTGTCGACAACCCGCCTTCTGCATTGTGTCATCTTCAACGTTATCTTTCGAAAAAGAGGATTAAATACTAAAGATGACGGAATGACCCCGTAACATAGAAAGTCCATTTTTTAAACAATTGAGTCAAATTGACATTTCTGAGGAGACTTAACTATTTTTACTCCTTGACAATAGTTCTTTTGTGAGAGAAATAAATAATAACAATAACTTGGCACGATATGTACTTCGGAAGAAAATAAGGCTTACAAATTTGCGGACCTACATACAGCATCTACCAAAGGCAGATGAATTTGCTGAGACACTCGGAGAGCTCGTACACACGGCCAAATGTCTATCCGATTAGAGAACTTGTGTAAAGCATTTGATGTTGTTGGTCCCGCCACGTTAAGCCTCTATACCAGCTAAGAACCTTATTATCAAAGGAAAAGTCTGTAACAGCGGTTGAGAGGTGTCAGGAGACGCGTTTTTACCGCCGATATGATTTTGATTCCCAACGCGCTGTGGACCCACCCACGGTTATTTTTTGTAAGGACCAACGCAAAAAGGTGTTCTGCCAAAAGACTTTATAAGGCCCACCCCTGGTTTTGAAGCGATCTTAAGCCATTTTTTGACTTTTATAACCGTCATGGGAATGAAATGTAGGAGAAGAAAGAGATAGACCCATCAATAAATATACCGAAATTATAAGGATGACAGGTGTGTTGATTTAGCCATCTTCATTTCTCCGTCCGTCCGTCTGTAAAGTTTACGAGAACTAGTCCCTAAATTTTTGAGATATCTTGATGAAATTTGGTAAGCGGGTGTATTCATCATTGGAGGTACCGACTGGACCACTTTTGTATTTATCTCCTATGTAACTTATTTTTCAAATAAGAGGGTCTTCGAATATCTTCAACAGCGAAAAGTTGTGGGCATATGTGGAATAAATTGTTGTCTGAAAAAATCGTCAAGATCGGATATAAACATAATAATATCCCACACACTGATTGTTCAGTTTTACAAATGTTTTAAATTTCATCAGATTATTGTTCATATCCGTTCATGAAACTCAGGTACAGCCAAAGACAGTCCCATACTTGTTTGTTAATATCTTCGTATTCTTGATGCTGATTCAAACGGGTCCTTCGAACCTCTCCCGACATTTTTGGAAGTGTATTAGCTAGTCGACGAAGGTAACGAAAAGACCGATGAGTTAGCAAATGAGGGCGCACCACTTGATGAGACACCGTCATACCCGTTTGGAGAAATCAAAGGAGATAAGAGTTTGCATATGATCCACAAGCAGGGAGACTTGAGCAGAAACATCGCTGAGAAATGACAACCATGAAACAACTTAAGGCTCACGTTGGCTAGTACAACTGGACACTGCCTTCCGACGTTACATGCTTATAACTAAGGTCTCGCCAGTAACAGCAGATGTAAGAGTCTGAGCTGCAGAAATAAACCGTTCAGCAACGTTCTGTTTACGTGTTTTTGCGCTAGCGCGAACGAAGTTCCAGCAGTAGGAGCGGCAGAGTTACCAGATCGCGAGGCATAACTAAGCTAGGCACTAGAAAAGTTCTGTATTTGCTTAGACTTTCGACTTGATCGTCAAAAAATTCTGGTAGCGCTATGGACACTTTAACCATGTGACTATCGACCCTTGCTTTAGCCGCATAGTTTATGGCAATTAAAGTTTTCTCGCAGTGAGAAACCGTTATGATTTAAGGTTGTCTCTCATTTGGGAGCCCTGGTTTTTAATTAAAGTCATTCACATTCAAGACGCCGTTTTACACTTTCAGTTTTGCGAATGGGGTTGGCTGGCAGGTTTCTAAGTAGATGCAAACATATAGCCGTAATATTTACATTTGTATGTATGTATGAATATACAGGTATTTAAGGCTACTACCTTCAACATCGCCTTTTTAATGAATCTAGCTGGGACTTTCATTGTATTTATTGTTATTGCCACATTTGTTTATTTACTTCTCCGTTTGTATGGTAGCTCATAACGGGATTTGAAGAAGTCGCTTTATGGGCATGAGAAATTTATTTTTTTTCGTTTCTTACACAAGGTAGGTAAGTCGGTGTGAATGTATGAGGTACAAGGCGAGTCGAAATAGTAACAAATAGAATAGTAAAAACTTTGATGCGCAGCAATGACTATTGAGAATACTTAGTAAATAAATAAAACAACAATACAAAATTTTCACATACAAAATGGCACGTTATATGTCCGCCAGTAATTTGTAATATTGTTCGCGTTAGTTTGCGGTAAGCTACATTGCAG
The DNA here is from genome assembly GCA_029619165.1 of Eurosta solidaginis. Classification (NCBI taxonomy): domain Eukaryota; kingdom Metazoa; phylum Arthropoda; class Insecta; order Diptera; family Tephritidae; genus Eurosta; species Eurosta solidaginis. The sequence goes on from JARSSU010043302.1 coordinate 41,504, forward strand.
TTAGAAGTTTTTTTTCATATATAGAACTTTGTAAGGTGCCAAAAGTAATGTAAGACAGAAAATCTGCATACATATTTACATTAAACTGTAATAGAGAATCAACCAGCTGGACTTGGAGAGCTTTACTCCATATAGCGCGCACAGTGCTTAAGTTGTACTGGCAAACGGGAAAAGCTTACAGCTCTATTATGCGGTACTCACCATATTGACTATCGTTATAAATATGAGAACTGTCACATTTCGGCATGCAGCTGAATTCGAACGTTCTAATTCTCATAATGCTCATTATAACTAAAACGTCAAGTTCTTAATCTTATTTGACAGCTGATTACTCCACTATAAACCATCAGCATTTATGTTTTGTAGGTTCCTTATAAATTCAAAATGCTTTAGCTGCTTTTCACGTCTTCTTGCAGCGATAAGGAGATTCCTGAACGCTTTGAACATTATCCTCATCGAACCACCGCCTTCGGGGGGTAGGTGCGGTTGACAATGGATTGGAGAAGTATAAACTGCGCTGACAAAACCTTGAAAAAGATGCGCTACACAGCCCTTAAATACCGAAGTTTTTGGGCCATTATTATTTGCAGTAATCAGCGAATACGGTTCCGCTGCATTTTGCTTCCGCATGAAAGGCGCTCTATACAATATGAAAAGGAAACAGAATTGCACACGCTTGGGTCCAAATGGGCTCTGAAATCTATCGGAAGAACGTATGTACATATGTTCTTAAAGAACCTTCTAGTTTTTTTCTAGATTATTCTAAGTTCTGCATAGGAATTTTAAGTAGGCGTGTGAGAGATCGGTTCAAATGTTTAAAGGTGTTTTCTGGTAGGAAGTTCGGAGAAGGTGCCGCATGGAGCCCTACTGCATTGTTTACTATGATTTTGGTACAAAGTATATGCGGTATACCGTTATTTTTGATTTACTTATACTCCATGCAACCAGTAATAGTGGAATAATTTGAATATACAATATTTAGAAAGACTCACTACCAGGAGCTCCTTGGACGCTCACGATATTTAAGGAAAACTCTTTCCAACCCTTGCTCGATTAACATTTTCTGTCCAAATGGAGTTCCAAAACTGGATTATATCGAGGACAGGAGCACACGCCCAAGAAATAGGCTGAGCGGTAATCAGCGCACATGATTGGAGTGTGCGCTGAGACCCATAGAGAGATGCGTAAAAGAAGCGGCAGCTAGACTGAATTAATGTCTTAAACCAGACTCATCGAATACCTCATGAGTTTGCACTGCCCTGTTATAAAGCCATGCAAATCTAACAAAATAACGACATACAAACATTGATTTTTCCGACTCACAAAATCAGGAATGCTATAGAAGACCAGCCACCATGCTCGATACAGCTGACAACTTCTTAGAGGCTCCCAAATCCCCTTTAACAAGCAGAGAGCCTAACATAAGTCAGCATGACGTCAGACCTGAAATGCAAAAATGTAGGGGCAATCGAATGTATCTTTACTAGAGTACTTAGAAGGAGAAAGACATCTCCATATAAAATACTGGCGAGCTGTCCTTAAAAGAGGCGCTTACAAAGTGATATGCTTCCTACAGCGCGTTATCAGAAGCCTCATTTACCATATATCAAACCTCAAATGACCCGCGGATCATAAAAGTCAAGTGAGGACCAGCAAAGTATCAGTTCTAAATCCTAATCTATAACTTCAGCGACGATGAAATATGTATAGGTACTAATGCCCGATGACTCATTATCTGCAGATAACATTTCGCAATCATTGCAGGCCGAAACAGAGAAGATGCACGCTGGAAGCTCGATCAGATCAAGATACGCAAGATATAGTGGCTGGGATCGCGTGCACTCCAGCTGGCAGCAGAAAAAAATAAATGATACTTTCAACGAAAAAGCGCATCCCGTTTGCGGAAGCCTTCGAACCTTCTATAATACTCTAAAAAATAACAAGTGCTCCGTAATTGAAACAGTCACTCACCACGGGAGTGCTACTAAGCCTGGAAAACCAGGTAACGTAGGGAATTATGGTCTCATATCGCCAGTAGCCAAGATACTCGAAACCATTCTGCTCCCCTATTTCACTGGAAGCCTGCGTCTCGCCAATCATCAGCAGGGCTTTCGAAACCACATGGCACTACCACGCGCTAAACGCGCATCACACACAGATTAATTGCGGATTGAAACAAGAGCCACACCACAGAATATACTAGTAACGCTAGACTTATCAAAGCTTTGATACAGTAAGAACTGCACGTTACTGCAAGATTTGGAGGTGCCCATTCCTCCTTCTCTCAAAAGGTGGACTGCAAATCATTTGTCTGGTCGACAAGCATCAGTGCAATTCAGGAACGCAACATCGAAACCAGAAGAGTTAAACAAGGATTCCATCGAGTGGTGTTCTGTCCCCACTTTTTTAACGTTTATATATCGAAGCTCTCGTCCCATCAGAAGGAGTTACCGTTGTACCCTATGCCGATGACTGCACGATAATGGCTACAGGTCCCGGCCCAACCATTGATTAGATATGTAATAAAAGAAACGATTATCTCCCTAACTCTCATTGCTTGTCTCGCGAGCCTGACATTGTCATCGACAAAAACTTCGCGACCGTATTTACAACGTGGACAAACAAATGTCGACCATATTTGGACATCCACGCTGATGGCATTACGCTACCGACTGTCTTACATCCAAATATACTGGGTGCGAAGTTCGATCAGGATCTACATTTCGGCGGGCATGTATCCGCAATGGCACCTAAATGCAGAGCCGTTATAAAATCCTCAATTTTTGTCGGCGGCACTTGGGGTAGAGATAAATAAACGATCATTACTACTTACAAAGCATTTGGCTGGCCGCTTGCATGCTAAGCGTCCCCAATATGGTCACAGAGCCTAAGGGATACTGACTGGAAGAAATTATAGCCTGTCAAAACACCGCTCTCGGAACTGCTACGGGTGTCTCTTATGTCCCTAGAATGCCATTTACACAGTGCGGAGTACTTCCCATAAGGGAGAGAAATTAAATGCTGAAGAATAGTTTTCGCTGATACCCAGAAACCTGGGCATACCAACAGACATCAGATTGAAAAGGCCCCGCCCCCCAGGGACTTAAGAAGTCATATCCGCAAGCATTATGAGCAAATACGCCACCAGAGAACGGCTCAGCGTATGTAGAAAAAAAACACAAAGAAGTCTCAGAGATATCCACCAAACGGCGTCGGACTTCTTTGTTACGGATTGCCCGGCGAACCCCATTCTTAAATTCAAATATCCTAACTCGCAGTAGAGGAAAGCAACCTCCCCTGGGAGACGCGCGTCGCCTCTAGCTCACTTTAATGTGGATACTCTTGTATCACCCCCTTATACATAATATACGTATGCATAATATCCTGCCTGTAGCGTGTCCCCACAAGACACCAACCGTATTTTAATTGCAACGTGGAACCAACACCTCTTTCTCTCTAGAGCACCCCTGTTGAAACTGCAAGTTTCCTGGGACACGCGTTAGAGGATATTGATGACAATTTGTAATGTAATGAGAATCGAAGTTATAAAAACGAACATCTTTGTTTTAAAGCAAAGCTTGGGAAAAGAACTCTAACACTTTTTCCAGCCATACAACTCAGTTCTTAGCCTGATTAGATTATTACCAAAGTTTTTGTGTCTGCTTCATATAAATATATTTTATTTGTTGCTTCCTCAATGAGTCTTAGCTAAGTCCCTACCAGTGTTGCCAGAAAAAAATTTCTTGGGGCTAGAGTCTAGAAAAAAGGGCTACAAAGAGCTAAATTTCTTCAAGAAAATCCAAACCCATTGCAAAAAGAGCTAAAGTATATATTTTCCAATGTAAGTTTTCACATTTATTTCAATCAAACTTAAATAAGGTAAAAAAAGGTACAGTAACTAACACAAATAAGGTACAAGAGAGGTACATAATAATACTGTTTTTATAGTTCATTTTATATTTTTTAATAACAACAATACTTTTTTTTAACTTTTGTTTTGCCATTTGGGGTAAGGTATCGTTAAAAAGTAAGAAGTATGTTTCACACTACTACAATGACGGCAAAAAATACGACTTGCCAAAATGTTGGCCGATGAAAATGAATTTATATTTTTTTTCAATTTTAACGTCCTAAGGGTGTACGAATCACTATTAAAATACACGTGTGCGACATTCAAGTTTATGTTGGGACAAGATCTGTTTGAAGGCCTTAGACTTCAAAACTATGATTTCGTCTTCAGAAGATGAATTATTATTTTGCTACACTCATAAATATTTTTTTTTGCATTAATTTTAAGAGATCGTTGTTTATTTCAAAGTCATGACAGCATTTATTCAGCCGTTTAAGACCACTTCTTATTGTCAGAAGCGAATTCAACATAGCTAAACTCATTTTGTTTCTGTGTTTGCTTTTAATCAAGGCCATGTTTGAAAACGTTCTTCCAACTTCAGCATTACTTAGTGGCAGCACAAAATCGACAAGCTTTTGGAATTATACTGTTTAACATCAAACCAAAACTTAGGGCTTCATTCTGTATTGGGACGATAGCTCAGACGAACGATTCGCCTCTAAACGTTTTCGTTTAGCAATGGTATTCTCGATCATTTTCGTTCGGCCTTTACGTTTCTAACTTTATGTCAAACTGAAAGGGAAAGCAAATGTCAATTATATGCTGCCATCGTTTATCATAGTGTCAAATACACTAGCGATTCTTCTCTGAGGGCGAAACGAACGTTCGATTCGTAACAGAGAATGAGACCCTTAATGTTGAAGTCACATTTTTCCAATGTTTGGAGATAGATATTTTCGTACTGCATTTGTAATCTCGTTATTTGATCAGTGCTATACTTGTTGTTACATTGTGAAGATGAAAACCTTTGAGGTTTTACAGTTCTCAATGTTTTTCAACCGAAAATACATCTCTTTTGCTAAGCGTTGTCTTAATTGCTCTATTAATTTAATTATGAAGTCGCGACATATATTACGTATCTTTCTTTCAATGAATTCGTCTATACATTTATCTTCTTTTTAATTCGTATATATTCTTCAAAGGTATAATGAAAATAAGGTACGGGAGACTAAAATGTATTATAATCTGAAGTTAAGGGTCGAAACTCTTATAAGGTGACACTATGCTGTTGCACAAGCTGGAAAGCAAATATACAACCTCATGGCCCAGTTTATGGATAAAGTTTTCGTTATCAGTAGATTACCGAGTCATTACGACCATACATAACGAAAAAATAAAAATAAAACTTCGACACACATAAAACACATTACAAATTTCACAATACGTATTGCCGAAATAGATTTGGAGCCAAAAGGGACAAAAAGATTTTAAAGAGGGCCAAAAAAAGAGCTAGGGGCTAAACCGGAATTTTTGGAGCTAAACGCCAAAGAAGGACTAGATATGGCTCCAAGCACCAAAATGGCAACACTGGTCCCTACCACCATACAGTTATATTTCTTGTTGTTATAATTAATGTTATGCTTGTTGTTTTTGTATGCCTACCTTGGTTTCATCTTATGCTCTTTTCTACACACATTCGTATTGGTGGGCTTATTCAGTGTGGCATCAGCTTGTCTACCACATTTTGTTTTTGTATTTTCAGTCACTCTGGCTTTTGCTTGATATCCCTTCAATAATTACTATTTTGGTTTTTCTTTCTTTGGTCAAGTTTTCCTATACATTCTCGCTTGATATTATGACTGGACTTTAGTATGCTACGGTACTTTATAAAAAAAGGTAAATTGCCATGTTTCTATGTATGTATGAATGCATGTATGTACGCATTTACGCATCTATAGTATATATATGGTAAGTCTTAAGACAGATTTTCTATGCATATCTATTGACGAGGAGCACATAAATTCCGCATTTCTATATGATGACGGCGCTGTAAACTCGCAACAACAGCACTTTGTCTGCGTTTTGACTATACCAATAAACAAATCAATTGATGATTTCATTGCCTTGCCTTCGCGATGACGCGCACTCAAAGCAATCGGTCGATATTCATTTACTGCGGCCGCTAAATTCCTGTCCTTATCCACTTGATTTATCTTCCCTTTATTCCAGGGCGCCAATAGGAACAATTTCTTGCCGTTGGTTGGTTGGCTTTTATCAGGTAAGCTATATATAAGGCTGCGAAAGCTTGTTCAGCTCATAATTTTGATGCTTCATAGCTACTCAGCCTCACATACATGAGTTGTTCCCAGGGATGCGGGACTAAGATTACTTAAAATTTAGCACATGATTATATCACGTCTTTTACAAGGGCTGGTACCTTAAGATGATGATTCCGGAACGTTCCCAATACATTTTCGTCAACATCCATAACTCTCCCTAAAACCTTCTTTATGTTACAACACCAACAAAATACTGATATCTTTATCCCCCACACTACTTACAGTTTTCATTGAAAAATATTAGTTAAATAAAATAATGTAAGGCGCGATAGCTTCCGAAGAACTTCTCTTCTAATTTGCGTCATGCTCCTTGTAATTTTCTTACAGATTGCCGGAACGGGACCTACACGTTTTATGCAGACTAGAACGGCATCTGCAAGGCAGATGAGTTTTCACTGAGAAAATTTTCATGGCAGATATACACTCGGAGCCAGGGACGGAAAATAATTTTTTTTTCGGAGTCGAAAAAGTCCTGGCCAAAAAATTGTCCTAGGTGAAAATGTTTGAGTTTCCAGGTATCCCTATAGCAATATCATGTCCAATCATGCATCCTTTTTATTTTTCGAACTTTTTTCCATAAAAGTCCACATATAAAAGTAAAATCTGTATTTTTATTTTTTGAGTCTGATAGAACTAGATAACTCGGACTTTTAAAAATAAAAGTGCGGAAATAAAAGTTAAATCCGGACTTTTATTTTTTAAGGCCAAAATAAAATTCCGGCTTGACAACAAAGAAACGCCCTTAGCCGAATTAAAAAAATAAAAAAAGTCCGGATTTAACTTTTATTTCCGGACTTTTATTTTTAAAAGTCCGAGCTTAACTTGTTCTATCGGACTCAGGTAATAAAATCCGTAATAATTTGTATCTTGATTCAAATATATTAAAAGTCCAAATTAATAGAATTATATATAAAAGAAATAAGAGTTTCCGCCCCTGCTCCGAGCGCTTGCCAATTACTGCCGAGGGGTGACCCAGCTTCGAAAAACATTCTTCTTATTGAAAAAAAAATCTGTCTCTAAATTTTGATGTTGCTTTGCCCGAGGCGTGAACCCAGTATCTTCGGTGTGGTAGACGTAGCGGCGCTGTGTTTTCCCTTTCACATACGCAATGAGAGCACAAATGTGCTATGGAATGCAAACCCCTGTTTCAAATCCTTAACAGATGTTCAGACGATGTATATTGGAACGATTTTCCGTCATCCCTTGTCAAATTTGGTTTCGAGACAACCGTTTCAGCGTTGTGCCATCATCAGTGTCGATTTTCGTTCTGATCTGTTGTTGTCGTTTGTCCTGTATTTATAGTTTTGTAGGTACATGAGCATGTATTGTCAAAATTGATGCTTGTGTCTATTTAGTTATGTGTATGTGCTGTGTGTTCATTCAGAACTGAGAGTGGTTTCTACTGATCGATTTGTGTGGCTGACTGAGGTAGGTAAAAATTCGTAATTTTAGTCGTTTGACCTTCTTTGTGAGTTTTCTTGTTTTGGTGCGTTAATTGTTTTGGGTTTATTTGTTGTTGTGTGTTTGTCTGTTGTACCATGTGATTACTTTGTTTCTTGTAAACAAGTTTTAAAGGCTCGCATATTGTGTTAGAAATTGTGTTTATCTGTTTGTTTATTATCCTACCGTCGAATATTTTCTGTTTGTAGATTTCCATGTTTTTCGAGTACGTTGAGACGTCGGTCTTTTTCTTGTATGTGAAGATCCTAACTGTTTTATTGATGTTTGCTGGGGAACATTCCTTCTCGACCATGTGATTCGCGAAGTTAGAATCTGGTATAATTACGGATGACGAAAAGTCATTCCATAACATCATTTATTCACCCTGTCGGATATCAACAAACAGAATAAGTCAGTATGTTCAGAGCTTTCTTGATGATTCGTTGCATTAGTACAAAAAAGTTGTTAAAGGGCGGAGCGGCTCAAACCTGATTGGGCTCAAATCTGATAGCTCTCAACTCTCTATCCTAATGGTACCTATTAGACCCTTACCATAGATCGATTGGTAATCGATTTGATTATCACAACCCCTTGTGGAACTTCGCCTTTCTTGAAGCAACTTGAAGGAGCCAGAAAAATGCGAGCGGTATATTGGTAGGATATGTATTGGTATACGAAAAGCTACAAACCGCACTTATAAAACCCAATCCGCTCATTGTCAATATCGCAATTTATATTTCATAATTGGGAAACTGTTAGCTGCTCTCGTAAGATTATATATCTTCTGTGCGGATAATCTTTCCACAAATATAATTACTTTGAGCTTAGTTGACGCAATCTCTTTTTACGCAAAGGTTTTATTGTGCTACAAAGCTATCTGCATATGTTGATATATCTTGCGTTTATTATTAACAATGGCAGAGCAAACTAACTTATCATACTTCCCTCGTATTTATTACGTATATTTGCTAAGAACATAAACTACATTAGGCTAAGACTTTCTAGATTTTATTTGTGTCTACATTAAATCTTCATATATCTATAATCGAAGGGCGCTTTCATGGGACAATCATGTCAATAAACTATGCACAAATTAACAACAACAATGTATGTAACGGTGCAACATACTTCTGCATAGAACAAAGTATCTACTAAATAATAAGTATGAAATATAATTTTGTATTTATGGGTTTAGTTCCAGTATTGTGAAGTCAGTAAATGCCTTTATATGGTTCCAGTTAAGTAACCTCCTCCTTCCCCCAGCTCTACTGTCAGATAGTACCATTGATTTGTTTTTAATACTCAGAGTGCTTTGCACACAGAGTATATTAACTTTGATTGGGTACGATTGATCGTACAGGTATAAAGAGATCGAGATAGATATAGACTTCCATATATCAAAATCATCAGTATCGAAAAAAATTTGATTGAGCCATGTCCGTCCGTCCGTCCGTCTGTTGGTTAACACGATAACTTGAGTAAATATTGAGTTCTGTACAATAACTATATTTATAATATTGAGTCGAATATTAAATCAAATCCTAAAACTTTTGGAACTATATAAAGTCAAAAAAGGCGGCTCCATTGTACCCTCTGGAGTTTTTCCTTGATGATCAACCTGCGCGATCTCTAAGTGTGCAGCGAACTTATTTGCTGAGTTTTTTAAGTCAAATTTTTTCTCAGGATGATAATAATAAGCGGTTGATTTTTCATTGATGCCGTTAGTACACTGAACTTCGGTACGCTTACTCTCTCCTGTGAGGATGTTATAAGGCTATTATTATACTTAAATCCTCATCCAAACTGACGTTGATGGGTTTTCTTCTGTCTTGTTAAAAAACTGTCCAGCCTTGGTCTATCCGTTGACTCTGATTTTCAATAAATCATTATCATCTGGGACGTTTCATCGATGATTGGAACTCACCTCGATTACGCCCGTTTTCAAATGTGGAAATAAGAACGATGTGCGTAACTATAGACCAATATCCAAGCTGTCCACAATCTCTAAACTTTTTGAGCATGCTGTGATGCCAAGTTGAGTTTTGCTGTTAATCCCTTATATCACCCACCCAGGACGGGTTGTTGCTGATAGGTCCACGGTTTCAATCTTGCTGTTTTTTAGCGAATACTGTGTAGATTCTTTTCTCTGCTGGACTACAGGTTGATTGCATTTACACTGACTTTCCAAAGCTTTTGATAGAGTTCCTCACACAGTTCTGATAAAAAAATTAAGCTGTATCGGTTTTCATTCAACGTTTCTTTGTGGATTCGTTCTTATTTAAGTAATAGACACTGCGTTGTTACCATTGATGGGAAAATGTCTAGTCCGTTCGTTGCGACTTCTGGCGTTCCCCAGGGAAGTATACTAGGCCCACTTTTAATTTATATTATTATTATGACATCAGCAGTTTGTTTTTCGTTTGCAAAGTGTTTACTTTATGCAGATGACTTAAAATATTTCTCAGCTATTAAATCGCAAGAAGATGCCATAAAGCTGCAGGATGATATAAATAAGCTTCACCAATGGTGCCTGAACTCCTGTCTCTCTTTAAATACGCAAAATGCTTCCAATAGTTTATTCAAAATCAACTAACAATTTCTCTACAAAATACAGTATATCTAACTGTGAACTTCAATGTGTTTGACGAGATTAAAGACCTGGGTGTCGTTTTTGACAAAAGGTTTTCCTTCATTAATCACATTAACTACGTAACTCGAAAGCATATTCTATGCTCGGATTTGTACGGCGCAATGCTTCAAAATCTCAGACCCCTATACCTTTAAGCTGCTCTACACGTCATACGTTAGATCTCACATTGAATAATGCTGTCTTCATTTGGAGACCAGCAACCAACGGCCATTTGTAGAATTGAGAGAATTCCAAAAAATTTTCCTTAATATGCCTTCGCCCGTTTAAACTTCTTCGGAGCCGATTCTTTCCTACTCTGCACGTCCTTTTACTTTTAAGCCTCAGTCCTTTGGAAAATCGTAGATCTATACTGTGCTTGTCATTCATGTTATAATGTTATTAATGGCTACATTGATTTGCCCTTATTTGCTGGAAAGGATTCGATTTAATGTTCCCCAAAGATCTCTCAGAAATTCCTTTCCATTTTATTACGATTATTTCAGACGAATTACGCTGGTAATGCTCCCATTACGCGTGCTATTCGGGAGCTTAACTCAATAAGTAATTCCGTTGCTCTTGATTTTTCTATACAAAGAGCTGAATTTATGAATATTTTGAAGTCTGCTTTCTAAGTAAACCGATTACTTTAGGCATAAGTATTTTTTAAATTTTCCTTGTATCATAGTCTGTAAGGATTAAAATTCATAGACTTAAACAAATAAATAAATAAACAAATAAATTTGGAACACGACCTTATCTGGCCCAGAATAGATTGGTATTGAAAATGAGCGAAATCGGATGATAACCACGCCCACTTTTTATATACATAACATTTTGGAAAACACAAAAATACTGATTATTTAGTAAATAATACACCTAGAATGTTGAAATTTGACGTGTGGACTGATATTGAGACTCTTGATAAAAATTTTTTTAAAATGGGCATGGCACCGCCCACTTGTGATAAATCAATTTTACAAATATTTTTATCATAAATCAAAATCGTTAAACCTATCGTAATAAAATTCGGCAGAGAGTTTGCCTTTACTATAAGGAATGATTTGAAGAAAAATTAACGAAACGGTTAAGGACCACGCCCACTTTATATAAAAGATTTTTAAAAGGGTCGTGACGAATAAAATAGTTATATCTTTGCAAAAAAGAGCTTTATATCAATGGTATTTCATTTCCCAAGTGTATTTATAACAATAAATAGAAAAACTTCAAATTAAAAAATGGGCGTGGCACCGCCCCTTTTATGACTAAGCAATTTTCTATGTTTCGGGAGCCATAACTCGAAGAAAAATTAACGGATCGTAATAAAATTTGGTACAAAATTTTCCCTATAGCACGAAATATTTTTAGAAAAAATGGACGAGATCGGTTGAAGACCACGCCCACTTTTATATACAAGATTTTTAAAAGGACGTAGACGAAAATAATAAGCTATATCTTAGCGAAAAAGTACTTTGTATCAATAGAATTTTACTTTCTAAATTGAATTATAACATTAAATTGGAAAACACTAAACTTTTTGAAAATGGGTGTGGCACCGCCCCTTTTATGACTAAGCAATTTTCTATATTTCGGAAGCCATAACTCGAAGAAAAAATTAACGGATCGTAATACAATTGTGTACACATATTTTCCTTATAGCAGAAAATATTTCTAGTAAAAATGGACGGGATCGGTTAAAGACCACGGCAACTTAGATATAAAACAAGTTTAAAAGGGTCGTAGACTAGAATAATGACCTATAACTTAGCAAAAAAGTAGTTTTGAATCAATGATATATCACTTATCAAGTTTTATTGTAAGAGGAAATGGGGAGGCATTTTTTTTTAACGGGCGGTGCCACGTGTTATGTAGAAAAGTAATTTATCTGAAATGAAATGTACAATTGAAGCTCACGCTGAGTATATAATGTTCGGTTACACCCGAACTTAGCCTTCCCTTACTTGTTAGTAAGTAACTTTGAATGTAGCATCAGAATACAAATTTTACAGAAGAAAACCAAACACGGAATTTGTCAATGAATCTTTTTGCATAGCGAAAATTTAACTGAATGAGCTGGTAACGAAAACCGTACGAATGAAAAGCTGTCAAGTTAATAAGATAATAAAAAAAATTTTAATTTTCTGGAACTATGTTAATGGGAGTTAACTTACTCGTAGCTGTGAAATTTGCATTTCCGTTGTGGTGCATTTGAAACGGTTGAGAAAATTTCCAAGAAAAATTTACAATATTGCAATTTTAGTGGATTTTTGTATTTTTTTTCTTTTCTTTATTAAATAGTTTTTAATTTGAAATATTTATATTACAAGAATTATACCGAGAAAATATATGGAAATAAAATAAGAATATCCAATTATTAAACAATCGGTTGACCTTAAAATTAAGTTAAATTCGAAACCAGATTAGTTTAGGTTCTTATAATATACTAGCGTACCCGGCAGATGAAAGAACTTCCATTCCCTCTATATAATTCTACCTCTCACTGCCAATGCCATTCCCACCTCCACTCCCGCTATTATTCCCACTCCCACTCTCTTTCCATTCCTACTCTTATTACCGCTTACACTCTATCTCTCCCATTTAAATTACTTCATATATAAAATCGGTATACCAAATATGGGATAAGCCCTTCAAGATATCACGAAATTACACTTTTGTTCTACTCCCACTTTCACTCCTATTCCCATTTCCACGGCCGCTACTTCTCACACCCAACTAAATACGTAGAATCTCTTTATAGAAACTAAATACATAGATACCAAATATTGCATTCCTCCTTCAAAGTATAACAGAGATATAGCGAATTTAAATATTCACTCGCACTCCCATTCCCCTACCACTCCAATCCAAACCCTCTACCTATTGTATTGTATACCCCCTTAAGATAATTACAAAGAGATATAGCTCACTTAAATTTTTGTTTCATTTCTACTCCTTTTTTCATTCTCATTTTCACTTCCACCTCCACTCCGACTTTCCATATATCAAAATCATCAGTATCGAAAAAAACGAAATGATTAAGCCATGGCCGTCCATCCGTCTGTCCATCTGTCAACACGATAACTAGAGCAAATATTTTGATATCTTCACCAAATACGTTTATACGGGCTTATTTGGACCCAGAACAGATTCGTATTGAGCGAAATCGGACGATAACCACGCCCACTTTTTCGATATAGGAAATTTAGAAAAATGGAAAAAATTAGATAACTCAAAAACGAACACCACTATTAAAATTTGGTAAGTGGATTGGTTTTGTGACGCAAAACAAAAGTATCGGCGTGCCACCACCCACATTTAGAAGTAGAAAATTTGGAAGTTTAAAAAGCCGTAAAAAAGCCGTTAAGGATATTAGAACTAAGCTTTTTGCCCACGAAGTATGCATTAGAGCAACAAAGCTCTCCGTAGGCTTTCAGGTGCACTCGTTTTGCGGCTGATCTAAGTCTGCTTGGATAATACCAGTCTTATTGATGATCTATACGAGCATTACGCAGATATGAACTTTTCAGCGGCTAACTCACTATTTGCCGAGCCTTATAGTTTTTAAGCAAGGCTATTGCCATTCCATTTGAACAGGTTACGATAACGGAGTCAATCGCCATTATTGGTCCTGCAGTAATTTGTTCCTATATTGAATAATCCATCATCCAGCGGTTTTGCTGCTAGAATTTTCGGGCATTATTCCTATCAGTTGGCATCCCTCCTCACATTTCCTTATTCCAACTGGCGGTCTCTCTTTTGCCTTTGATCTATGATAAGGCTGACTATTACCGCACGTTGGGCTCATACACAACATACCTTCCTTTAAGGGACAGCTTTTTATCAAACTCGCTGGTATTCCATTGTATACAAAGCGGCAGTCTGGAGTGACTGAGAAATATGTCACCGGGGAGGTGCGAGAGCGAAGTGAAAAATTAAGAAAGCAATGCGAGCAGCTTTCGGCGAGAAACTTTACTTGTCTTCCTAAGATCAACTTCTCTGCTGCACAGTGGAGTATGCTTATCTTGGTTGGCACAAATGGCAGTGCGAGTCGATAATAAGACCTCGGAAATCCAGCATCCTGGAGCTTTGTATGACATCGATCATAACGTGATTTGGTTTCGTACTTATTGGTCAGCAGTCAGTAAGACTTCTACTTCTAAACAATTCCCACTAATTTATAAAATGAGCCGTAAAATAGAAAACTCGCATATAAAGTTACATTGTAACTTAAATGAATGCCATAATGAACAGCTGGGCTTCTTAGAGCATTATGATCACTTTTGGTCTATTGCAGGTATTTCAAAATAGCTCACATCCGCCAGCATGGAAAACAAAAGAGGAAGAAGACCACAAAAAAAGCTCAAAATAGCGCTGCAAGCAACATTTAAGTGATCATGTGCACACATACATACACACTTGCACACACACATGCACATACACATTCATATACAAACGGAGTGGCGTACGTGCGCGTAAAGCACATAAAATCTAAGGTTTTTCATTAAATTGCGTTTGTTTGTTGCACTTCAAAAGAACTCGAAACGACAAAGGTGAGCTGCAGGTGGGCTGTGACGGCAAAGGTAAGGCCAATAAAGACCGTTGGTTAAGGAATGCACTTGGCTTGATGTATGGATGAATGTATGTGTGTGTGTATGTAAGAACGTGCAACAGAACCCCAAATTGTTATGCGACGACATGCGCTGACTGACTGACTGACTCGCGCGCTGCTTAACCTGGCTGTAAATATGCTGGTGGTTGGTTGACGGCGCGCCAAATGTATGGGCTGCTTTGTGGGTTTGCGGGGAGCTGCTTGCTGCTCTCGATATCACAATTGTTGTTGCAGTGAATTTAGGTCAGCACAAAGTTACATAGTTTTTATTTTTTTGTTTTCTTGTTGTGTACTTTTTCGCTTTTTGGGTTTTGTTGCGTCTCGCTTATTATTATTCTTGTTGCTACCTCTTTGCTGGCTGGTTGTTCCCTTGTTTGATGGTCTTTTCGTTTTCTGTTTGCCTCTGTCTTGTTGTATGTCAGTGCTTATAAGTTGTAACTTAGTTATTGGTCTTCCTTTAAAGTTTGAACTTTTTTTGGTTTTTGGATTCCTACAACTACTTTACAGCTCGAACTCACACTCTACCCCTTCCATTTTGATAAAATTAATGGCTTTACAGGGCGTCGTGTAAGCACGCCGCGTTACCAAAGAACTGAAATTTAATTCGGCCCAACCACCGAATATCATTCCAATTATAAATTATTCTTTTTAAATTTAATTGCGTTCTTTGGAAAGTTTTTATAGCTCTAAGGAATTTATTTTTGCGCTGTGCGTATGTATTTATGTATAAATCTGGGGAAGTTGCTGATCTTTCTAATGTTGATTCCCTTCATCCAAGCATATACATATATACTTTCAGGAGCGTAGTCCAGTGGGCGATGAGAGATAAAATGCGAACCCGCGGGGATTAAGCAGCTTAGAAGATTCCCATGGGTCCTGTCATAAAAGGCGAATAAAATCTACCGATCTGAAGGTTGGAAGGGTGAAATAGGCGTTCCCGAATGAGCCGGGCTAGTACCAAGTGCTAGTATCCAAGAGAACCGGACGCAATCCTTAGCCAGATCCACAGCACTTCCTAAGCCTACCGGTATGGTTTTTTTTCGATAATTCCACCACCGTCGACTACATCAAAAAAATCCAGGGAACTCGATAGAACAAAAGCTATGATGCAGAATAGACACGTCGCCTCGGATATAAAAGACGCGTCGTTATGTTGTCTACGAGCTATAAGCGCGTTGATGGTCGGCGTTATCGAAGGAGAGACGCCTAATCAAAAATAAGAAAACCACGAGCGAAAGGCGCGACTGAGACATATTGAAAAGTGACAGGTGGTTTTAAAATAGAGTTAAACTCTTGCAAAAATAATGTTGGCGACCTAGAAACCAACGTCTTTAGCATCCTTAAATCATAAAAGGGACACTTCTCTAAAAACATGACCGTCTATTAGAAACTGAGTGTTTACTTGTTGGAAAGTGGGGCATTTACGTTACAATTTAAGGAGTGCATCAAAACGGAGATAGAGAGAGGAAGAGAAAAAGGAACTGTACTACGAAAGTTGAAGGGGTATGAAAATGAGCGAGGGAAGGAACTTTTTTTCGAACGCAGGTAAGCCGATTTTTGAAATGGGCTGTGTTGGCCGTGTATGGTAGAGCTAAATATGAATTCTAGAACGCATCGATTAATATGTACTAAAGCCAAGGAACTATTGGCAAGGGACAATGAATTTGTGCAAAGATTTTCAAGAATACAACCTTAAAACCTATGCCATTAGTCATTCAATTAAAAAATTCAAAAATAAATAAATAAATGTAAGGCGCGATAACTTCCGACGAGATTTTAAGGCCGAGCTTATCTTCCAGTTTGCGTCGTGCTCCTTTTTTTTAATTTTTCGTACAAATTGGCGGGACGGGACTTACTTGTTTTATGCCGACTCCGAACGGCATCTGCAAGGCAGATGAGTTTTCACTGAGAGCTTTTCATGGCAGAAATACACTTGGAGTGCTTGTCAAACACTGCCGAGGGGCGACCCCGCTTAGAAAAGTTGTCTTCTAATTGAAAAACCTTATTTCTAAAATGTTGATATTGCTTTGCCCGGTGCGTGAACCTAGGAATTTCGGTGTGGTAGGTGGAGCACGCTACCATCACACCACGGCGGCCACCATAAGTCGAATAAAGTACCATAATTCCTCTTTGTGTTGGTAATTTTGAATGGAGGATTTATACAAACTGGATATAGAACGTGGGGTCGAGTAACGGTGATATTCGTAATAATTATTAGGCAACTCTTTTTAAACCGCTAGCCCATATACTAATCGAAAGCGTGGAGCACTTATTAATATGTATTATTGTGGCGTACTTACAAATGAACAGTTTGGTCTCGATACAACTCTGCCTCTAAAGTGGAGCATTTTTTTCTGGCTATGTCTTTATAGTAAACAGACTTTTCTGGAGTCTCAATATCACATTTCACTAAAATGAATCACTATGCTATGCTGCAGCCCCTTTTTACTACGAAAGATTTATGCATACATATGTACATAAAAAGTGGAAGTGACCGAATCATAGGGCAACCCTTTTTGACAACCCAAGTTCCTGACAGAAGCAGGGAGTTGGATGACCTAGAAGCTTGAACGTGGCCACATAACATCGTTCCCACGAAGGTGCTATTTTTCGGAACGTAGCGGATCAATATTCGGGAAAAATCCATAATTATCGACAAAATTTCCAAAAACCTGCTCTTATCGCTACAAGAAGAAGTGGTGCCATCAAATCGCTTTGGAGGCTACCATCAAAGTTACCTTAACCTGAACAAAGAAAACTGATATGCACCCAATAAAAATCGTTTCATCAATAAAAGCTTCTACTGCACCACTAGCCTATGCTTGACTACGCCACTGTGTACTTTCATTTAATAGTCAAAATGTTCCCTATGACTTTATCGCTTTAATTAAGGAAATTTTGAAGTTGCCTTTTGGTTGTCCATCATAAATTAAAGACATAAGCACATACCCCACATACATATATACGCTTAATTCGTGCATGCTACACATTTCCTTTCATTTGATTTGTTTATTATGGGCCAAGCTTTTATTTTTTAATTGCCAACTAAACCTTTTTTCATGGGAATTTTTTTTACAGAAAATACATTTTTTTGCCTTAGTTTCAGAAGTCGTCGACGCTTCAAGTCTGGCATCTAGTTAAAACCTTAAGAAGCATAGAATCGCTTTCGCCAACAAAGCTTAATTTATATTAGATATTTGTATACTCAGTTGTATTTGTAATAAGAGTAAATAAGTATATCGGAGTCTGACTGAGTCGCCCTATCTCGGATACCGTTTCGAAAACGTCTATCTATGCACACACTTGTGAAACACCCATTATCAAATTGTTTGTGACGACCGCCCTAGATCAGACTTTTTTCCCAAAACGTCTTAATTCAGAACTGAGAACCTTCCTAACAGCATGCATTGGTCGCTGGCGCCGGGATCTCATTTCGATGTGTCTATACGTGTCTTGTCGTAATTCCTACCCTGAAGAACTCTGATCGCAGTTTAAATGTCAGAGGAAATCGAAAGGAAATTTAGGGTTTTTTTAGTTAACATCCATTCAGCCTGAAAGACGCTGCAAATGCGCTCGATAAGGAGAGCGGGTAAATCTTATGAGTAAATATCATTGTTCATATTGTCAATCGGCTTGAAGCTATCCGTAAATATGGCTGTGAGGTGTAGACGATCTCTTAATATTGTCCCCCTTTAACTCTTATGGAGAGCTTGTTGTCGTTAGAAGTTACATACAGACCCTTGTGGGTGGCCCATCCTGCAGATTGTTATACTTATACCGACAGCTGGCCAGCATACCATGATGCCGCAGAATAGGTTTGGTTTTATGCCTATACTGTGCACCCAGTGCATCATGTGGCTTTTTTGGCAGGCTGGGATGGGAGGCATTTATTTATAGCCTTTCTTTACTAGTCCTCAACATCTGTGGCCCAGTTAAGTTTAGTATTCAAAGTTACACCTATATATGTATTTATCCTCCGAAGAAAGTGTGTGTGTCTCGTTCCATTGAATACTGATAGCCTAAAGGATGGTATTTTATAAAACTATTTCACTCTGAGACCTCAGACTTTCACTTGAATAGTCCTCCCCGAGGATCAAGGAAAGACATACCACAGTCCCTCGCTTAGAGTTTGAAAATGTTTGCCGGATACCGTTAAAGTTGTGTCAACGTTACAAAAAATGACGACAACTAGCCCTTTCCTGTTAGCTACCACAGGGAAAAGGCAACTTTTTGCCCTCATAATTTTTTTCATTTAAATGCCTGGGCAGAGAGGCTTACTAAGCTTTCGGACGTTCCTGAGGGCAACCATTCAGCAGAAACAGCGTGTGAAACATAAAGACGGTGATGGTCGGTCATCATGAGCAGACATCTGTCGTCAGTTCTAAGGACGAGTGTCAGACAGGAAAGCTCATTCCGTTTTACATGTTACTGAGTTACCGTTTAAAGGACTACGGCCGTCTAATAAGGCGCTGTAGTCCTTTCTTCGCTGGGTTAACTGGCGCCAATTGGTCACACCAATGTAGTTTAAATCGTTTTCCACCTGGTCCTTCCAACGGAGTGGGGGCCGCCCTCTACCTCTGCTTCCATAGGCGGGTTCCGATAGATACACTTTCTTGGCCGAGTGTCATCCTTCATTCGCATAACGTGGCCTAGCCAGCCCAGCCGCTGCGTTTTAATTCGCTGGACTATATTGATGTCTGCGTATAGCTCGTACAGCTCATCGTTAAATCTTCTTCGGTACTCGCCATCTGCCAACGCGTAGAGGTCCATAATTCTTTCGAAGAACTTTTCTCTCGAACACTCCCAAAGCCGCTTCATCTGCTGTTGTCATGGTCCATGCTTCTGCCCCATATAGCAGGACGGGTACGGCAGGTGACTTGTAGAGCTTGACTTTTCGTTTGCCGAGAGAGGACTTTACTTTTCAACTGCCTACCTAGTCCAAAGTAGCATTTATTGGCAACAGTGGTTCTTCGCAGGATTTCGGAGCTGATGTTGTTGTTTGTTAATCTGTCTACCGCCTAGCGTATTGCAGACCTGTTACTACCCTGTACTTAGGACGCAGTCGAGTGTGTGGGATAGTAGAGAAAAATGTCGAATTCAGCTCCGAATGTGGATTATGCCGAGTTCTATGCAAGTTCTACAACGTTTTTTGGAAGACACAAGCTCGCTCAAAGTGGTTAACGATGCCGCTGATATTCGAAGAAAAATTTCAAACCAGGAACCTTTTGGTATGAGAATCAAGTTAGCGACCCACTTCACTATGCTACAATTTAAAATTTGAAAAGCAATTTTGTTGCTGTTTATTGATAATTTTTTTGAGAGAGTTTTGGTTTCTGCAAATGCGTTGTTTTCACCAACTTTGATTCGATACAACTCAGATCAGCATCCTACACAAAATTATCTATCCTTCAAGACAATAGAAAAATACAAATCAAAATTAAGAAGATGGGTAAACAGTTGACCTCGTAGTCAGCATGAATGTTGTTGTCTTTATTGTTGTTATTAAAACGCTCTGTCAAAAGACCACAAAAGAAGCCAACAAAGTCAAGAAAGAAAGAAACTATCAAAATAACCGAAACAATTGATGACTGATTTGCCCAACAACACTAAACATGTTTAAACAATAAGAAAGGCTGAGGGCTAACTATACCAGACTTAGCGTTTATTTGTCCCAAAAACTTATTTATATTTATATTATCTTATTTTGTAAATAACAGTTCTTAATGAATGTCTTTTTCTTAAACAACACAAACAACAAAAACAAAACAAACACCTATAGAAAATATAATAAAATTAGAGTAGGCCGAAACTCTAAATTATACATTGATACGAACAATCTTAACTCAAAACTCACCACATGCAATTGACTCCCGTTTTGAACAATCCCTGCAAAGAATCGTGCGATTAACCCCCAAAGACAGTGGTCGCCGATTGATCTCTTTTGTCTACATTGGGGCATAATTGATCGCCTCTAGTCCCTTCTGGGTACAGTTGGGATTAGTCAGTTTTAAATCCATGTATCCCATTTTAGGAAACCAAAAAAAGGCAATGAAATGAGTTAAATAAAAAAGATTACAGGTGATTGATTCCAATTATTTAAGATAAATGCGGAGCCCTATACCGAACATAAATGACTTGGACCATAAGTTCCATTATCGTCGCCCCATATCTCTTGGAATGAGTTGGCGACTTAAAAATTTGTTTACTTAAATGTGTTTAACAATCTTTTGCAAGTTTTAGTATTGCATTTAAAATGTACATAACCCCATACCATACGAAAACGAACCCTATTTGATGATAAAAGGGATACGTCTTCATTTGTTCCCATATGGGTACAAAGATAATTGGTCCTATCGTTCCCGTTCGGGTATAAATAGATAAAATTAGTCTCTTCATAGGACATGCTCAAACAAAAGTGAACAGTTCAACGCATACAAATAGATCAAAACTGACAGTAGTCGCATACTCCTTTGCGACTCATCCCGGATTCGTCCTAGACTAATCGCATTTTTTGCAGGGATGCTTTTCTGGAGGTATAACTTAGAACATAGTATTTGTATGCAAATATAGTATATTATGCGCAGCCCTACATTGCCGCTCCCATCTAGTTTTAACTTAAAGTCATCTGATGATTTTGTTTTTAATTATATCATGACCAAGTCAAGTGTTTCATCTTCTGATATCATCTGAGCATTATACTTCAAGACAACCAACATCAAAATGCCTTAGGAAATTCTTCTAAAACGGGTTGCCCGTAGACAATGGTTTGCCAAGTAATCCGAGTTTATTTTTGCCATGAAAAACGTCTCTGCATAAACTCGTCAGCATAAGAAATAGCACAATTTGAAGAGAAGTTCAGAGATTATGACTGCCAGCTTCATGATAGACAATCCTTCTCAGATCATGCAAATATCAGCTGAGGTATCCCACCTCTGCCTTCTCTTCTCCTTTCTGCCTTCCCTGGATTATATAAAGCAGCAAAAAAAAGGTCTTGCGGTAAATGTGGACAAGGCCAAGTACTTGCTGTCATCCAAGAAAGAATCGGCGCATTGGCGCCTTGGCAGCCACGTCACTGTTGACGGATATAAATTCGAGACTTTAAAGTATTTTATCTATTTGGAAACCAGCATGTACAAAAAAGCAATGTCAGCATAGAAATCAAACGGAGAATAACTCTTGCCAACAAGTGCTAAATTGGACTGAGTACGCAATTAAAAAGTAAAGTCCTCTTTCGACGAACAAAAATCATTCTCTACAAATCGGTCATTATACCTGTTCTGATGTATGGTTCGGAATCATGGACGTTTCGAGAGAAGATGAGATGGCTCTTACAGTGTGCGAGAGAAAAGTTCTGCGGATGATTTATGGTCCTGTCCTTGACGCCGCCGGCGAGAATCGAAAGAGGTGTAATTATGAGCTGTATGAGCTATATGCAGCTATGAAGATAGTGCAGCAAATATAAACCTAAAGGCCTTGGTGGCAAGGTCATGTTGTGCGAATGGACGAAGACGCTCCGGGCAAGAAAGTATTTCATTCAATACTGCAGTTTGAAAGCAGGGGAAGGGGGAGACCTCCACTGAGTAGGTCGAGGCAGGTGTGACTCCCAATTGGAGTCAGCTATCGCGAAATAGGAGCTTAAGATGAGGTGGTGAGCAACAACGTGGTAACGAAAACGTTAACAGGGCTTGAGTTGCTTTTAACGAAGGCGAGGGTTGACAAAAGTCTTTGAACGTAAAGATCGTGGAAAGAAATTGCTGATTTGATGAGGATATATAACTGGGAAATTAGAAGAGCAAAGAAAGGTCCATGGAAAAACAGCTGTGCAGACGTTGAATGCTATAGCAAATCAGCAAGATCAAGCTACTATCTAGAAGCGATAGGGAATAATAGAGAAGAATAATTTAGAATAGACGCGAAAAGGTAAGACATCCTTGGGGACGTCCATTTTCTTTTGCTAAATAATACGAGAAAGTCGGCATACAGTGTTTGCATGCCGGAGCAGGTAATAATAGAGTTTAAATCGGCGAGTTCAGATTAAATATTGCCGGCTATGATGCAACTGTCCGGGGGAATGATCATTGAATAGCTAAAGATAATCTTTTAAAGGTGCATAAGATTGAATCATGTGCCACACTCTTGGAGAATGATTCGCGTTCCTACCTAAGGCAGCAAAAAGAAGTCATTTGTAACAGAGAGAGTACAGGCCCATTCGACTAACATCTTTCCCCCAGCGGGTTAGGGGGTTAGAATATACCCACGGTAGGTATGCCTGTCGTAAGAGGAGACTAAAATACCGGATTCAAGGGGTGTGTGAAGCGCAGCCCTTTCAGGTTGCCAGCGCAATACATAGCTTCTCCAAACCCAATTGTCAACCTCACCTATCCGTGGCGAATCCTGTTTCATTAACAGCCAAGGCTCTGGCGACCCCGAACTCCTCATGGATCTAGGGAGTGGGAGGGCGGGATGGCCTAGAAGGTCGCATGTGGTCATAACAAATCGTTCCCGAGATGGTCTGGCTCGATAACACTCCCCAAGGCCTTCGGGCAGTGTCCTTATCGCTACAACAACAACAACAACAACAAATATATTTGCTGCTTAAAAGAAGAAGAAGCAGGCGATAGACGAAGTCCTTCACTCAAGGTGCCCCTACAGGGTATTAGTATTGATCCCAACTAGCCCCTGATGGATATAGTTGGGACCATTTGGACTACGATAAGTGTAGTAGTGATGCTCGAGAGAAAAGTTCTTCGAAAGATAATGATTAGCTGTACGAGCCTAACGCAGACAATAACAAAGTTTAGTGAATTAAAACACAGCGGCTACGATGGCTAAGTCATGTTGTCTGAATGAAAGATGATGCTCTGGTCAAAAAGGTGTTCTTATTGGAATCCGGTTATGGGAGCAGAGGAAAAGGGCGGCCCCACTCCGCTGGAAGGACCAGGTGGAAAACGATTTTAATTCCCTTGGAGTTACCAATTGGCACCAGTGGCACAGCGAAGAATCGACTGGCGCGTCTTGTTTCTTGGCCATAACCGTTTAAACGGTTAATCATCAATAAAGGAAGTTGGTTACATTGTCAAATTTATTATATGTGAACTCCTAATCGAGCTGCAAATTCAATATAACCTAACACAGCCTACCATCAAAAATTCTTCGATACTCACTTTTGCAGTTTTACTTTCTAAGCGACTTGCAGACATTTTGTGAAGCGAGTAAATGAGACCAAAATATACAAACATATATACATACATATTTCACACACATAAATTTATTCCATACATTTGAATGTGTGTACGAGATTCGCTCAAGGTCATCACGATTGCAAAATGCAATAAAATACCGCATTGTACAAACAACATTGTAACAAAATTTAGCAACAACAAAAGTTATAGTCACTTAATAAACGTACAAAGCATAATGCTTGAGAAATGAAAACAACAACAAGCGGAGAGTCTGTAACCAGCACCCGAAACGTTAGCCATTCAGCACTGGGCTAACGGCAAAGTGGCCTTGTCGTGGAACACCAAATGACTTTGGCAGATCTCAAGTTAGTCTCAGCTGAAGCGGTGTGGTAAGCCGACACGCAAAGCTCGATTGCGCAATGTAAATAATCAAAATGAATTTGAAGGCTGATTGAGTGGTGAGGTTTGAAAGTGGGCTTGTGGAAAGTGAGATCAATTGCATTGCATTTCACTCAGCAGGCCATATTATTTGGAATAGACGTTTCTGTAACCGGCACCGAACTCGTTTTAGTGACCACGAACAATTCCCCTATTTCGTTTGCAGGTCTTACGACCTTAGACTTACAAGGTTACACATATCACTAAGTAGAGAAAACTGTAAGCTCATGATGAATATTTTGAGGGGACGCTGTCTTCTGGCATCACATGCTTTTAAATCAGGCCTTGTCAGTGATAGCAGACGTAGGGAGTGCGAGTTGCAAAGAAAAACGATCGAACACATACTGTGCTACGACGTACGGCTAAGACTCCAGCTATTAGGCTGGACAAAGCTATCAAATCTAGAAGCAGTAAAATAAGTCCTAGAAAGCTTCAAGTATTTGCCAAGAGGACGACGTTATTGCATAACTTTTGTCCTGGTTTTGACAGGGGTTTCCAGTTAGGTCGTTGAGCATACTTCCGGTGGACTCATTCAGTCTATTAAGGTCCTAATGGACCGGCCAGTTAATCCTCATCGAAAAGTCTGCGATATCTGACAAACAAATGAGGTTTTGCTTAAGGCAACTCCTCGATAGAGGAAGAAAAATGGGTATTTCCGTAAACAAGGACAAGAAGACAAGTATCATCAAGCGACAGAGATTCCTTTCTTGATTAACAATGATCATGAGCTCCAGAGGTGCTGAGACGTAAAGAGGTGACTCAGGGCCTTGCGAGATGATCAATCATCTCATTAACCTATATAAGGTAATGTCCCGCCACTTAAATTAGAGAAACGCTACGTAAATACGCAATTTCGTTTTCCAATTTTTTTAGACTGCAGTAGTCCGTCTTGAGGTATTTATTGTTGACCCGAATGTCAGAAGAGCCTTTTGGCTATAAGAGAAGAACAGCTTTTTTGTTACATGTACTATTTGAATCTAGTAATGCTTTATATGACTTCTGGATAACAAAGATCTCGGATTTAAAAATCACCGTAGCCGAAGCCTTTGGATACTCTGGGATGCCTGTTCTTTTATAAAGAGATCGAGCGGCGGCGATCTACATTTCGCGTTCAGATCTTCTATATGGCATGATCGAATCGCCTATCTAATCGCAAATCAGTCAGCATATGCAAGAAACCTGATCGCGAAAATCTCGAAGACGAATTGTAGCGGGCAGAAATTGGCTCTTATTAACAATCGGAAAAATAGTTACATCAAAGGTTAAGAGGTTGCCAGCGCAAACTATTCTCCAACATAATTGTCAACTTCACCTATGCGTGGCTGTTTTTATTAGCAGGCGATGCTCCGGCGACCACAACTTCCTCACGGAAGGAGGGGGCTGGATGGCCAAGAGGTTGAGCGTGTTTATATCAAATCGTTACGGAGTTTGTCGGGCTGGTATCTTAATTGGGCTATTTTCCGAAACTTTCGGGATCAACATCGATAAAGCTGTTTAAAATCTTCGGGTCGTCTCCTCAGCCCTAAAAGAGGAAGAAGACAACGTATTTATTATCGCTGCAGGCGGAGGCATCAGCGTCTTATATTTTTATTATTCAAAAAGCGAGCCGCAAATAACTTTTGAATCCTCAAAATATAGGCTGGGTGAATACGTCATTTGATGAGCAGATTATAGCTTTTCACATAACCGCTTGAAGGCCTTCTACTCTAATGCGGCAAATATCAAGCTTCAATCGTGTTGATCATCTCTATCATGACTTTGTTTAAAAGTTAGAGGTCCGATGCCTGCGTATTTGACAATCCTCATGATATCATTAAAAGCTAGCTTAGCTTGCCAGCATATACAGAATGACATACTCATACATACATACGTATATAGGTACATAAAACATATGTGGGTTTTACATAGAGAGGTTGATAGATCAGCTTTGGAGACTAATCGCTAAAAGATACAAATTGGATACATGGCTACCGCCCACACGGAACATTGTGTTACACTACGCACAAGAGCTTAATTAAATATAACCGAAAGGAAAATACATACATATATTCGTTTCAATGGATTCCACTAATTAATGGCAGATACTAAGGTTAAGTTAATCTGGCCGACCAACAAAGATCACATATAGTGTGAGTTCGGTGACATCACCCCTACTGCAGTGACATAACCCTTTTTCAGCTTCTGAGGAACTGTCTGACGCCAAGTTCAAAATCAACTTCTAGCTCAGAAAGTTTTCCTCGGCGCTCCACATCTGCAGGCGCTTGCAGGCGGTCTATTGTAAGGAAGCAAACCTCCGGATGATTTAATTAGTTATTGGTGCAGATGCTTAGTCCTATAACAAAATCTGGGGTTTTAGATTTTATCCTACTTATTAATTTAAGTATAAACAATTTCGGCAAAGAGAAAACAAGTTCTAGATATAACGATGTACTTGGCCGTTTATCGGGTCTTATCAAAAATTAGCATGTATATGACCAGGACTCCTAATCCGATCACAGATATATAAGTTTCTGGGTGCGTATTGCCAAAGTACTACTGCCTGCTGACTGAAACAGGAAGATTAATTCACCGACTGTACACGCTTCTCACGGTAGGTGTCACTTACCATTAAGAACTGATAAGGCGAACATGTATTCAGAAAACAAGTCAGCTTCACTGTTGATCACAGAGTCTTGTAACTCTGCATTTAGCGTCCCCTTGCCTGTTTCTTGGCCGAAAAAAAGCCGAAACCACCATGGTGGAGCTCAGAGATTTCCCCTCACAACACAAAACTCTTTAATCAAGAGAAACTTACCGGATCCTAGCCAGAAGGCCAGCAAGGACTCTTGGAAAAACCTTTGCAAGATTCGGGAGCCAACAAGCTATGTAAAGTCCTTTCAAAACACCAAACCGCACAGAGTTACATAGAAAAGCCCTGTGTCGTATGGACGTCATCCAGCGCCGAAATGTTGGACGTTTTATCGGACACGCACTTTGCTGGCTGAACCAAGGAACCACCAGCAGCCGACAACCCTTTGGTCAAAATACCACTCTTTTGGATATTAATCGCCCCTCACAAGATCGATTGGGCCACCAAATCATTCGACCCTTTCAGATCAACAAGTGGCAATTGAAATTCTATGTACGATGCTTTCGGAAATCTATAATGCCTTTCTAAGGCTCTACCACAATTCTGGGAACCATCCCGTAAAACTTCCATCAACTAGATTTTACTACTCTGAACAGTGCTATCTCTATCAGAATCCTAGACCGACACGATTGAGATGATATATCCTCTCCATGCCCAGAATCCATAGCACTCTTTACGGATGGCTCCAAACTTAATGGTAATGTGTGCAATGGTATCTACAGAACGAACTAGTTCAGTTAATTCACATGGCTCCTCGTCTTGACACGTGAGACACTTTCTCATGTCCAACTAGAATCCCAACTGTGAGGTGTTCCGACAAATTTAGCCTCGCATAAATGACAGCCGAAACAGGCTCCTTTTCAATCTCAATCGTCTCTCCTGAGGTCCATTAATCGGAAGATTAACGGGACTCTGTCTAATGGGAGTACACGATGAAAGCATGGAAACCACAACCAATACTTCTTTCGAATCTGTGGGGATAACGAAGAGATAGAAAGTGCTGACCTTTCATCTGCAGATGCCCGACTTCAGCTAGAACACGCATGTAATGTCTGAACAAGCACTTCATCAGCTGTTAAGCGGCGCTTGGTTCAGCTGAAATTGAAAGCAACTTGCGTCACATTAGACGTACAAATTGGTTCAACTTTTTACATATATAAAGTAGGAAGGGCATTAGCTCATTCAGTGATATCACAATGGGCCACCTGGGCTAAGTGTGCCTCACGGCCTTGCTAGCGGGGACAACCAACACAACCTAATCTAAGCGTCCTTGCAACTCTCCACGGGTCTGAAACGCGTAGTTCCAAGTTGTATATTAGACAGCGTTTACTTTGGCCTCATTCGCATTTTGCTTAACCTTAAGGAATTGCACTGACGTAATTGATTAAACAACAGTTTCTGGTAGAATGGTCAGTTCGGGTTTAAAAAACAACTAGTGAAAACTGCTATTTATAACTCTGGT
>JARSSU010043303.1:0-17488 GCA_029619165.1 Eurosta solidaginis
TTTTTTTTTTTTTTTTATTTTTTTTTTTTTTCTTTTATTTCTTTAATGCCTTTTTTTTTTTTATTTTTTTTGCTCTTTACGGCGGTCGAGCAGCTATCACTGTAGGCCTCCCTCGCGGATGGGTTGAATCGTGCGTTTTTCCGGAAGATTGACCCAAAAAAAATGTTTGTGGAAGTTCGCAGCCAACAGTCACTAATTGTTTACGTTAGTTAGGTGTCTATGAAGGACCACGGCCTCATATTTCCCACAACAACAACTACAGAACAAGAGGGTGTTACCTTACGTTCGCCTTCAAGTTCGTTTTATGGCATTCCTCTATTTCCGGCTGCCCTGTCACCGAATTACTACGGCTCACCACTCTTACGTTCCGGGCTCGATTTTATGTGATATTTTGTGGAACTGGGCCCACCCCAGCACACCTGTCAGGGATCAACCACCATTAAAGTCCACCATAATAAGGTATTTTAATTGTCATTCCTACCTTTTTTCACGTGGTCCTCCGCTGCCGTCAATTCCCAGACTCCACAGTGTTTTCCGACACCAGTTTGTGTTCTTCCAGGCGCCGGGTTGTATTGGCCTCAGTTTTTGAGCTCCCACCTTCAGAGTGCAAATAAGATGCCTCTAAATTTGTCGGCTTGAATTTTCGCCTGGTGTGGTCGTCGTTCTTTCAAAAAAAAAGGTTTTCCGGCTGTTAGTTAACTTGGCTGCGGCTTAACTCGTAGCTTAATGGCAAATTTTACCTTTTGTTCGCTAGCGCCTTGGTGTGTTCGATTACCCGTTTAGATTCAACTACTGTTTGCGACGCACCGTAGTCGGACACAACTTTTTTATCACATGACGGGTCGATCGCAACGAGTCGGTCGTAACATAGTTTCGTACCAATCGTATTTTATGCGCTTATAACAAGAAATGGGAAAAAATTCAAATCTTTAAAAATGGGCGTGGTACTGCCCCTTTCTTACTATACCTTTCCCAACGTTTCTGTAGCCATAACTCGACGGAAAATTTGGTGCATATGAAAGCCTTTTAACCGGAAATAGTTTCAGTAAAAATGGACTAAATCGGTTAAATCACCTTCTTTTTTATAAAAGATTTTGTAAAAGTGCATAGATGCAGCTAATAAGCTATTTCTAGTAAAAGTTGGAAAATTTATTTAATAACCCTGCCCTTTTTTTTGTAATAACGCTTTTTGGTATAATGACACTTGTGTGTTTATGTTTATTGTTCTGTTATATCTTTATTTTAAAATAAACAGCAGGGAAATCCCCATATCTGAAGGAAAACTGCATTATTGCCCCTTGGTGTTAGCCTCTGTACCCTTTTTGCTTATTTTAAATGAAAATTAGTTCAGAATAAAACCATATGTATATGTATTATTGCGCAGCCTTGTAACATTATTAAGCAAACAAAACAAACAACAACAGCATTTCAAGTGCACAGCTGGGTATGTAATGTTCGATTTCACGCGAACTTAGATTTCCTTACTTGTTATACCTTTCACGAACATGAAATGGTATATTAATTTTGGGCCGATGTTTGTAACGTTGAGAAATATAGAAGATAGACTCACCATTAAGTATACCGAATTGATCAGGGCCACGAACTGAGTTGATATAGCCATGTCCGTCTGTCCGTCCGTCTGTCCGTCCGTCTGTCTGTTTGAACGCAAACTAGTACCTCAAATTTTGAGATATCTCAATGAAATTTGGCACAAGGATGTATTTTTGTATTATATTAGACATTTGTCGGATCCGGTAGGATCGGACCACTATAGCATATATCCCCATACAACGGATCGTTCAGATAAGACGATTTTGGTCACTCCTGCCTATATTCTAATATATCATAGAAGATATCCTGAAAAAATCACTTTGATCGAAGCTATATATAGTTATATCCCATACAACCGCTAGTTCAAATAGAAAGATTTCTGGCCATTCTCCCTTATTTTAGAAAATATAAACGTGAAACTCTGTGATATATATTTTAATATATTATAGAAGATTTTCTGGAAAAATCACTTGATCGGAGCTATATATAGTATATACACCATACAACCAAGCGTTCAGATAGAAAGATTTTTGGCACTTTCTCCTTAATTTGCAATATAAAAACGTTAAACTTGGTGATATATATTCTAATATATCATAAAAGATTTCGTGAAAAAATCATTTCGATCGGAGCTATATATAATATATATTCATTACAACCGATCGTTCAGATAGAAAGATTTTTGGCCATTTCTCCCTTAGTTTCCAATATAAGAACACTCAGAGAAAAACGCCGTTCTAAAATCCGGCACCAGCGGACTCAATTCAAGCTTTTCATGTTCTTATTTTTTTGTTCTTGAAAAACGAACGAACTGTTCTCAATACAACAAACCTGTTCTTGAACTGACAACCATTTTCTTGAAAAGAGAACGGCTGGTCTTAAAATGTGAACAAGTGTTCTATTAATGAAAACAATGTTCTTAAATTAAGAACAATGTTTTAAATTAAGTTCAGGAAAAAAAAACGGTATAATTCGTGTGTACTACAATGTTAAATACAACATTTGGCACAAGCTATTAAGCAGTTGTGGTGGCCCAGCGGCTATGATGTTGTGGTGCGATCGGGTGGCGCGAGTTCGGTGCCCGTCAAACTCTGAATTAAACAATTTTTTATGTTTTATTTTTTTAACTCTCATTTTTCGTTCAGTTCCATTCACATATGCAGAGGCGATTCTCAAACTTTTTATGAAATGTTTAAGTATATATGCAGATTACGTCTTCAAATAAGAATAACTTCTCAATAAGAGAAATGTATGAAAAATGCATATTATGCATTTTTCTTAAACTTTTGAAATTAATACAAATTTTTTTTGTTATAAGCATTTTTTATTTATGACCAAAAATATATTATTAATAAAAAATAAATGGGTACCTATCTAAAAAAGACTTTCCCCTCCCACCAAAGATCAAGCACGAACCGTTCTTGAATTGAGACCGAAAAATGTTAAATGAAGCCCAAGTAGTGCTTGAAATGAGCACAGAAGTTTCACACATCAATACCAAACTGGTCATAAAATACGAACGGTGTGCCTTGGAAAAACTGTTCTTAAACAAGCCCATCGGTCACGAATTAAGAAAAAAACGTACTTAGCAGACTTTTGTCAACGAATGTTCTTAATTTTGAATTTGTTTCGTTCGTTTTAGAACGATTTTTTCTCTGCGTGAACGTGAAACTTGGTGATATATATTCTAATATATCATAGAAGATTTCCTGTAAAAATCATTTCGATCGGAGCTGTATATAATATATATCCCATACAACCAATCGTTCAGATAAGGGGCTTTTTGCCATTTTTTATTTTATATTTATCTTAAAAATCGTTTAGGTATGTACATCTGTTCACTATATATTTCTTATCTTATACATCCGATTATTTGGAGATTACGAACGGGATAAAATTATGGTTCAGCCCCATTCATGAAAGGTATGAAGTCTTCGGCACAGCCGAAGACAGTCCCGTCCTTACTTGTTTTTTATTGTGTTAAGTAAAGCGATTCTAAAAGAGTTACGTAATAGAAAAATTAAAAGTGAGTTAAAAGGAGCTTGCGTTTTTTAAAATCAAAGCAAATGCATTTATGTAACTGTGAGGACGGTTAAAAAACAAAACACAACTGTCCTACCCTAACTTAACTCTGGCTACGGCCCTGGTAAAGTCAATAAAATTTGCGCACATACATATATTTTATATGCGAAATATATGGCTCATATTATTCCATTATTCACACCTAAGTTTTGATATGCCCTATTTATAGACTCACAAAGTGGCCCCTATCTCTGAAGAGATATGATAGTCACACTAACTGGACACTGCCTTCTGGCTTCGCATGCTTATAAGTTAGGCTTCGTTATTAACTGCAGATGTAGGAAGTGCGAGCTGCGGGAAGAGACGGTTTGAGCACGTTCTGTGTTCGTGTCCTGCGGATACCAGATCAAGGCTCAAGACAGGTCTTAGAAAAGTTCTAGTATTTGCCAAGGGGACGGAGTTATTCTATAACATAAGCCTTGGCACCTGATTGGGGTTCTTACATTTGGTCGTCAACTATGGACATATTCAGTGAATGTGACGTCTTTATTGAAGGACCAGTTCAACCTAACTTCACTCCGAAAAGTGTTTACACTGCATTTTACTTTTTTGTATGTGATTGTACAGTAAATCTTACACGCAGAATATTGAAAATTCATTTTTTAATTGAAATGGCGACGCCTATATAAAACGTTCAGTAGTATTTCTAACAAAATAAATTTTTTATATATTATCGGCAATAAATCATAAACCGCATAAAATGTCGCCACAAAATTCGGCAAAGGTATTGCCCAAGTCATTGGGATTAGAATATATCCGCGATAGTTATGCCTGTCTTAAGAGGCAACTAAAAGACCAAATAGTTTCAAGTGGTTGTGTAGCGCTACCCTTCCAAGTCATTACCAGCGCAATATAGAGCATCTTTAACCCAAATGTCAATATCACCTATCCGTGGCGAATCCTGTTTTATTAACAGCGGAGCCTCTGGCGACCCCCAACTCCTCGTGGATATAGGGGGTGTGAGGGCGGCATGGCCTAGAAGGCCACATGTGGTCATACCAAATCGTTCCCGAGATGGTCGGGCTTTGGTACCGGAGCGTATCGGATCTGCATCCGGCAAATTTTCTCATAAATCTCTCAGCTGATATATGTGTGTGTTGCGAAAAATTTTATACTTTTTCAAATCTCGTACACTCTGTGGGTGTTCTATATGTATATATGTACATAGAATCATCTACATTCTTTATTCCTTTTTATCCTTTCAATAGCCACCTTAAATTCAAAAAGGTTGTAAGCTTGCTTGCAGACCTCAGCAAAATCACCGAACCATCACTTCTAATTAGAATCAATTTGAAGTCATACATTTAAGTGGGATATTCATACGTACATAGATCAAACTAACGACTAAGCCTATTATTATAAACCAGCCGCAATTAATGCCTATGTTACAAGAAGTACAATTAACTGAGGTGTTAGCGAAGTAATCCCGTATAACAGACATATATGTAATATAAAGATTGCTTAACAAAAAAAATGTACACCTTATGTAAGGCTTATTTTACTTATTCAAAAGACTTACAGAAGGAGGCTTGAAATTTGTTGGAAACTCAGTTGTGTGCAAAATTCTTAAACTACACCAAGGCGAATCTTTTTAAAGTGATAGCAAAGCGAGTGAAACCCAATTTCCCTGAAAAATAATGTAGAATCGAAAAATCTTATTTATGGTGCGATTCTCTTGAAATTCAGAAAAGGCGTACTTCTTTGACAAAAAATAGTATTTGAGACACTTTTTTATCCGGGAAGTGGACCAGGGACCGACATATTCTAAATAAATTAGTGTATGATGCGATTTGCTTGAAATTTGGTTCAGGAATACCTATTTTACAAAGATAATATTTGAGAAACGTTTTCATTCCGGTAAGTGGACCAGGGGCCCACTTATTCTACAAAAAACAGTTTATAGATTTGCTTCACATTTGGTAGAGGGGTACTTGCTTTCTTTTCGAAAAAAGGACCAGGGTCTAATATATTGTAATAAATCGTATTTATTGTGCGAACTCGGAGAGTGTTTCTGTAAAGCTTCTTTCCAGGAAGTGGACTAGGAACCGATCTATTCGATCAAATTCCATTCACTGTTTGATTTGACTGAAATTTGGTATATACATACACAGGTAGCTAGATTAGTATTATCGATACTTCTTTTTTCGGGAAGTGGACCAGCGACCGGTCCACTTTTAATGATGCCAAGGAAGTATAACTTCTCACATGCGTACATAAGTACGCGCACCCTTTTTTACGTAATGTGGTGTGATCAGACAAACTATTTATCTAAAAGATACCCTCATTTATGAAGCTGGCCACGTTGAATAGAATTAAATAAGTTTTTTTATTAAACAGTAAGTAAAGTAAGGCTTACATAGGGCTTTATTTCAGATACTGCGTTCGCGAAGATAACCTTACTTACAAAATTTTCAGGCTTTTTCGAACAAGCTGCGTTGCCGCCATTTCCCCTACAGCCTAAGTCTAAATGCTTACACATTTTTTTTTGCTAGGAACTTACATACATCCATAAACGCTTACTTATATAGTAAATATGTAGGAATGAGAAACCAGTTTAAGCCAATTGCTTTACCGATTACAATGCCACATTTTATGATGGGTGGTGCGTTGTGGCGCGTTTATCCAAGCATCTTCCTTGCCGCATATGCTAATTAAAGTATAACAAATTACAACACTTACAAATTACAAAGAACAGTTGAGTTGTAGTTATGAATTATGTTACAACCAGATATTGTCGTATAAATCACTATAAAATCTGTTGAAATCACAGTGCGTAGTATGTGATACGCAAAATTTATATACGTTAGGGTGGTCTTTTAAAACCAATACACTTTATGTTAATGGATGGTGAATTCCTTTTGTACGAGATGCAAAAGAAAACGTCAACGTATGGTTGATGACCTTGCCTATACAAGGTCTAACAAAACGATGCGCCGGTCGCTATTTTACTCACAGCAGTCCAACAATGAATGTCTTTGCACATTAAGGGAAGTAAATTCCTAATGGAAGGTCTTTCGCCGTCGAAAAGATGTCAATGAAATATTACGTGCTCTGATTTTCCAATTCGGTGGGAGAGTGTAGACAGAAAGGACCCTACGCTTATGTCGATACTCCTTGAAACCGCCGTGCCCACTTAGTATCTGCGTGAGGTGGTAGTTTAGTTCACCGTGCTTCCACTCGTACCATTCTAGTATATTCCGAACTAACATGAGGTACAGTGCCCTTTCCTCGATTCTTCCCACCTTTCTTGCCACCCAGCCAATGTTCGTGACCATGCTCTTTTTTGGTATATTGAGATGTCGTATTGGTCGTGGTATTGAGATGGTAGTATATCTTTTTCATGGGCAATTTTAAATCCGTGATACTGGTGCTGCATATAATATTATCGATCTGGCTACGTTGGGTAATAGCGGACAAGCAGTTTCGCCTGGGCCGCCACGTTATGGTTCGACTAACTCTACAGACTTTCTCTCCCATCGTCCTGAAGTGCCCCTTAAAAGTTAGGTTTGAGTCAAAGTTTACTCCTAAATATTTCAAGTAAGGCTTTGAATTTATTTGATAATCTCTTATGTTTATGACTAACTCTTCCACAGTCCGCTGTGAAGTCACCAAAACCCTGTCTTATTACTAGCCATTTCCAGCCCAATGCTTTCCAAGGCAGCCGGTTATATGTACCGGAGGCACTCGGGATTTTTCCCGACCAAGGGCTGTAATTTCAGTGTATAACTGCCACAACAAAAAACAGCCCCATGTTCGTTAGTCATTCCGTTATTGCTACGGGGTCATTGCATTACGCTCGGAGCAGATCCAGTTTCTTGGCCACTGCTACTACTACAATATTATCTGCATAGCCGTCAATTTGCGTGCCTCCGGAAAGACCCATTTGTAGCACACCGTCATATATCGCATTCCATAGCGTTGGCCCTAGAACAGTTCCCTGAGGGACACCCCCGGTGATGTTGAGCTTTCTTGGTCCTCATAGATTTGTGGTCGCTGAGGTTGTAGACGTTACTGACGGACCACCTTGCTCGCCTCGCTATTTCGCTACTAGCAAACGTGAGGTCTATAATGGATCGTCTACTGCCAGTGTCAAATGCATATTTCCCCTGTTCCTTTAGAAGTTCTAGCCTCAGGGTTGTAAGGCTTTCGAGAAGAAATCTACCTTTATCGTTAGTTCGACTACTACCCCACACAGTTGACCATCGAGGAAAGTCATCACGGTGGCTTATAGCAGGTCCATGAACTCAAGATCTTGTAACAAAGGTACTAAACAGGCTAACTTTGGAAGATTACTTTTGAGGCTCCGAATCGAGGGAAAAACGTTTGAATTCTTGTGTAGAGTTATAGGGATGCTAATGCGAAGGTCAATAGTAAAATTTTTCTAAAACTTAATTTTCTTATTTTTTATTGAGAATTTCCCGGAGCTTAATTGCTACCTCGTATCTTGTTGAAGCCTATGGTATGTGGGCTCTGACACTTTATGTACTTGTATATACAATTTTGCAAATCACCATTTACTATAACTAAAGTTTATGCGTAGGTTGAAACACAAACTCTAATAAATATATTTCTTTAGTATCAAAAAAGTGGCGCGGCACCATCTTCTTCTGATAAAATAAGCTTTTCAATTATTATTAATCATAAATTAAAAAGTTCAAGTTGTCATAACAAAACTGCATATACTGATTAACATTTTCGTAGGGAATGAATCTGGAGAATATGAACGAAATCGGTAAAGCGCCACGACGACTTTTATACAAAACAGGTTTAAAAGCACTGTAGTGGTAAATCAAAAGAAAAGGAAAAGGGTGAGAGAGGGGAAAGGAGTAAGAGGTAAGAACTTCTTAAAATGTATGACGATATACCAAATTTAAGGCAGATCAATGTCTGGCGAGTCTGCTAGCTTTCTTTATGAGAAGGAATATTTAAAAATATTAACTGTGCGATAGAAGTTCTCGGATGATTCCTTTATGTTCGATTCCACCCGGTTTACAGTGCGGATGTCTACTTTTATATCATGATTTTTGACGAAGATAGTAAAATCTTTTATAAAAACTAGTAAAAATCCTGATGGCCGACTTTAAATCAAGGACAAATATTTAAATGGACTTTATGATTACGTTCCGGAAACTCAACAGCTTCGCGGTTCGAAATATGGTAGTCAGCTATTGTACCAGGTCCCAGTATGAAAGTGTACGCCAATCTTCTTACCTGACTCCTAACTAAAGATTATGAAACTAATTGATCATTACGTAATCGATGTAATATCTGCAAACTATCGATAGGCAATGCTATCAAAGTTAGCGATAGTTTTGAATTCGATAGATTTTTTTTTAAATTAATAAGACTGATCTGAGTTACTTCAGCAAAAGAAGAAAATACAGTGCTTTTCTGTTGTCGGGGACGAGCAAAACCAATAGGGACAAAGTTGTAAACTTATCAGACCTACACTCTCAGATATATCAGGGATGGTTCTCCGGTCCAGGAACGCTGCAGGTTAGAGCTTTTTTTTACAACCTTAAAGTTGTCAATTTATATTAGCTAACATTTTCAGGCAGAACGATTTATCGATAGACTCGTTACGCAATTACAGTATTCATCTCCTATCTCATGAATCTAAAGGTCGATATCTATATCAATCTATACATACATGATGATTGGCCTTCAGCCGCCACCATATACATATAACAATTGTGAATTTGTTTTAAAGTACTAAGAAATATCTACCACCAAATAGACTGTTCTTTGTTTAATCGACACTTGAAAGCGTTTTGAAATTGATAAAATTGAATATATTTTTTTTATAAGCGAGGTTATTAGTCATAACATGTTTTTTGTTATCAATAAGAAACAGTTAATCAAAAAGTTTCAGCTGAATTGGCAAATATTAAACAATAATAAGTAAGGGTGTCTAAGTTCGGGTGTAACGGAATATTATATACTCAGCGTGAGTTTTAATTGTGCAGTTTCATCATTCAGTCATTTCAGAAAAATAAATTTTTCGAATTTTGTAACGAGGAATTTTTTGAGGCTCTAGAAATATTGTGTAATACTCGATCGGAATAGCGCCGTGGCATCGCCCATTAAAAAACGTCTCCTCATTTCCTTTTACACTAAAACTTGGTAAGTGAAATATCATTGATAAAAACTATTTTGCTAAAATATCGCTTATTATTCTAGTCTAGGACCCTTTTAATCTTCTTTGATATAAAAAAGCCATGGTCTTTAAGTGATCCCGTCCATTTTTACTAGAAAGATTTCCTGCTATAGGGAAAGTATTTATGTATTCCCAATTTTATTACAATATCTAAATTTTTCTTCGAGTTATGGCTCCCGAAACATAGCAAATTGATTAGTCAAGAAAGATGCAGTGCCACGCCCATTTTCAAAAATTTTAATATTTTCTTAATTTCTGTTATAATTTCATTTAGAAGTAGAACACCATTGATATTAAGCTCCTTTTCGCAAATGTATAGCTTATGATATTTGAAACTTTTGAAACTCTTAACGACTATGGTCGTAGCCTTTAACAGATCTTGTCCATTTTTTTTTAGAAATATTTCTCTATAAGGAAAATATATGTGCCTAATTTTATTACAGTTCGTTAGTTTTTTTGGAGTCTTGCTTGTATGTTTGGTCATAAAAGGGGCGGTGACACGTTATAATTCCATTTGTGAAAAGAAATACCATTGATACAAAGTTCTTGTTTTTCAAAGAGATGGCTTATTATGTTCATCCACGACCCTTTTAAAAGTCTTTTATATAAAAGTAGGCGTGGTCCTTAACCGATTTCTTAAATTTTTTTCGAAGCATTCCTTATAGTACAGGCAACCTCTCTACCGAATTTTGTTATTATAGGTTAACGATTTTTGATTTATGATTAATAATATTTGTAAAATTGATTTTATCCCCAGTGGGCGGGGCCACGCCCGTTTTCAAAAATGTTTTCAAATTTTTTTCAAGAGTCTCAGTATCAGTCTACACATCAAATTTCAACATTCTAGTTGTATTATGTACGGAATAATCAGGTTTTTTGTGTTTTCCAAATTGTTATATATATAAAAAGTAGGCGTGGTTATCATCCTATTTAACACATTTTAAATAGCAATGGGAGGTGAGTGCCAAGGAACCCATACACCAAATTTCAATAAGATATCTCAATATTTACTCAAGTTATCGTGACCACAGACAGACGGACGGACTGGCGGACGGATATAGCTAAATCAATTTCTTTTTTCATTCTAAGCATTTTGATATAAAAAAGTCTATATTTATCTCGATTCGTTTATGCCATTACGATCAACCGTTATGTTACGAAAGTTAATATATTATGTGTGCAAAGTACGCTGAGTATAAAAACGAGTATTACTGCAAAACAGCTAAGTACATAATACAGCTTTGTGCATAGAGATAGCACCGCAAGCACAAGGTCAACTATTTTGATCCCAAAATGTTATTGTAGATTTTAGTAGATCACAGTTTATAAAAAAGTATGCAGTTAATTTGAAGTATACTTTCTCAGTAATACAAAATTTGTTTAAAAATTTCGCAAGAAAAGACAATGAATACTTTTTATAGCAAATGCTATTTCTCTGTCCAAAGCTGTATGTTGACAAGTTCGGTTTGTGTGACACATATTGTGACATTCAAGGAAACTTAAGTTACTTATTGTTTAATTAATGAGTATTTTGCTGTTATTTTTATTGTTTTTTATTTGTCATATTTACGGTTTTGTTGTTTTAGTAGTTAATTTGAGAATTGTTCTTTTTAAATGAACTTAATCGGTATTGACGTACTTCTTCTTCTGCTGACGTACTTCTTCTTCTACTGACGTAGTACTTATAACTACTACGTACTGCTAATTTAAAAACTTTATCGACCACACAATTTTGAAATAAAGTAACTGAAAAGGGTTTCAGGTCAAACTTTTTATCTTATTCGTGGTGTGCTACTTTTTAATTCTTCCTAGAAATTTTCCACGCTTTTCTACTGGGCAGCTGATTTATCATCATGTCATAGCTATAACGGTTGTCAGTAATTTTTTTACTTCTATTCAAATTTAAAAACCAATTCTTTGAAGCCCACAAGTAGAAAAAAAAGTTACCTTTTTTTGCTCAGTGTTAATTTTGAAAATTGTCAAAAATATGAGTCTAACCTCTCATGATAAGCTAGTTCTGAGAAAGAATCGGCAAGCCTCTTTATAAGCCTCTTTCCCAAACCTAAATGAACCTTCTTCGATATTTCGCAGTAAATATGTTTCATACAAATACAACTTTTCGGTTTGAAGTTTGTTTTTATTTCACACAGAAAGAAAAAACAGGTAAAATCAACCGAATTAAGGGTCAATGCAACCGATATGTCTGTAGATTTTTATCAATAATTGAACTAACCATAATGCGATAAATTCAACTGAATGCCTGTTTATTCAAGACCAACAAGCCCGATTGACTGATTTTACTAGCTTCATTTCTTTTGGTGTACACCCCTATCCAGTGACGTATCTAGGGGGGAGTGGTGTATTGGGGGATAGCTTCGTCGCTCAACTTCTTAGTTTACTTCGTAATTTATATTAAAATTACCAATTTTCCTTCTGATTTAGCAAAAAAAAAGAAAAAATACAAGAGAAATTCCAAATCTCTATATAAGAACGTACGTGGGAAAGTAATATTAATGTTTAATTTTGTCATGGAGTATATAGTACTCATGAAATTCCATATCGTCGGTCCCAACGAAGACTATCTCAGTTAGTTTTTTGCGTTGAAGGCTAGCTCAGATCGCTTGTTTGCGTCGAACACTATCTCAGTTCGTTTTGATTTATGAAAAACTGACACTTTTCTCTTGTTTGCTAATTTTGTGTTTTTTTGTTTAATTTTACTTATTTTTGTATTATTTTACTTTATTTTATTTTTGTTTAGTTTATCTTATTTTATTTATTTTTATTTATAAAATTAATTTAAAAAAAAACCTAAGTAATTAACACAAAAATAAACAAAATAAAATAATACAAAATAAGTAAAACAAAATTAAATAATGCAAAATTAGGCAAACAAGCGAAAGGTGTTAGTTTTTAAAAAACAAAACGAACTGAGAAAATCTTCGACGCAATTTGAACTGATATAGTCTTCCATGGAATCAACGATATAATCACTTCAACAATTTTCAAATATTTTAAATCAAAAGTGCACGTGATTTTAGCAAAAGGAGATTATTGTATGTAAATATTGGTAATGAGTTAAGATTCATGATTTTTGATACATAACGATACCACACTTTTGCAAAGTTACCAAGTACATCTGGCATTCTCATATTTTGAAATACAACTCTGTAGTTGCTGTCAAATCTTGAAAAATTCAAATGTGATATTTTCAGTTATCGCATGTTAATAAAGCTGCTCATTAAAATAATCAAAACGTGTGAAAGTGAGAAAAATAATTAAAAATGGATATTAGAAAGTTGTTTAAGCGGGGCAAAAGCCCATCTGAAAGTGAACCTCATCCATTATTGAGAGATTGAGTGTTAAAGAGCGAAGACTAAATTTCGTTTTATAACAAACAGAATTAAAGCTTTAAATAAAGCTTTTCAATTTAATTGAAATAAATGAATAATAACACAATTCAATTGAAATAATGCAAGTATTTTCCCTTGAAGTAAACGATTTTGCAAAAGTATATGCATGTACCTATGTATATATGTGTATGATGGTAAGTATTGCTTATTTATAAATAAATACACGCAGATGGTAAACCTAGTTACCATATGCCTTAATTTCTTTTTAATTTAAAATAAATTATTGCTCATTCCTCCCCTGGCAAAATCCTTGATACGCCACTGCTGGGTTATATAATCTATATACCACCGATCTCTATGATCTTTTCAGACAACAATATATGCTATATACGTAAGCATTTGGTGAAATTTGAAGCTTCTAGCTGTTAAAATGGGGAAGAAATTGCGCAAAGTTTCTTATCTGAACAATCGGTTGTATGAGATATATACTATATATACCACCAGTCTCTATGATTTTTTCAGACAACAATATATGCTATACACGTAATCATTTTGTGAAATTTGAAGCTTCTAACTGTTAAAATGTGGCCGAAATCGCAAAAAAAAATATATATACTATATATATATACTATATATACCATCATATATATATTATATATACCACCAATCTCTATGATTTTTTCACACAACAATATATGCTATAAACATACGTACCTAAGCATTCGTTGAAAGTTGACGCCTCTAGCTCTTAAATTTGGGCAGTAATTACGAAAATTTTCTTATCCGAACAATCCGTTGTGAGGGATATATGCTATATATACGACCGAACACATACATTTTTTCAGACAACAATATGTGCAATATACGAAAGCATATGGTGAAGTTTGAAGGTTCAATCTGATAAATTGAGGAAGATATGACAAAAATCCTCGTTTTCTCAAAAATCGGTTGTATGGAGGATATATGCTATAGTGGTCCGATCCGGTCGGTTCCGACAAATGTCTAATCGGACACCTAAATACACCCCGCTCACCAAATTTTATCACGATATCTCAACAATTGAGGGCCAAGTTTGCATACAAACAGACAGACGGACAGGCGGACATGGCTAAATCAACTCAGGTCTTCATCCTGATTATTTCGGTATACTTAATGGTGGGTCTATCTATTTCCCTTTAAGGACTTACAATTTTGGGATTCGTGACGAAATTAATATACCATTTCATTTTCTTGAAAGGTATAAAAATGCATCGGTCAACCAACCCGCGCAATCCAATGCACCCAGCTACAAATACATCAAAATAATTTGAGTGAACGGAGATCAGCAGCAAGTTGGAAATTTGGCATACATACTTACGTACTA
This sequence comes from Eurosta solidaginis, assembly GCA_029619165.1. NCBI lineage: Eukaryota > Metazoa > Arthropoda > Insecta > Diptera > Tephritidae > Eurosta > Eurosta solidaginis. The sequence continues at coordinate 14,504 of JARSSU010043303.1, forward strand.
GCATACGACATACCAGCGCACACCGTAAAGCAGAAGTCAAAAGCCAGCAAGGCCAACGCAGCATTAGAATCAAGTGACAACGAACATTCGTACAAACACACAAAAGTGAAATACAATAGGTAAAGCGAAGGCTAGAAAACACGGCGTGCGGGCAAATGCAAATATGTACATTGTATTCAACGAGGAGTATTATGGTGCATGGAAATTTATGGAAGAAATATATTCACTGGAATAACTGTTGTAATATATGGTTAATATTGTTAAATGGAAATTGTTATTGTAAAATAACCGTTTGCCTGCGTGCAAAATTAGTATATACAGAGGTTACAGAGCAAGGGATAAGCTAGGGGTACAATTTGAATTTGGTCTAATAAAAATTTATAACGTTTTCTTATGAAATTAACAGGGTTTGTTCATTTGAAGAACCGATAGGGATCTTATATTTTCAGGAACCCTGGACGGACTGAGACTTACCCCGGAAAACCAAAGCAAAAATCGGTCACAACTCCTCTTCGTATTCCTCTTCATACCCCTATTCCTATCTGTTAGTAAAATTCCCAATTATAGGAATTGCTTTACATCGCCAACACTGACAAAATTGTAACACTTCTCTCTCTTCTATATTTCCACTTACATTTTATATGAGTTAGTTGCTGTCAATATATCATCCCTAATCTTATGCTTGTTCCCATTCCCATTCCTATTCCAGATACTATTCCTTTTCTTATTCTTATTCCTATCCATATTCCTATTCCTTTTTCTATTCCTATTTAATATTCCTAATTACATTCCTCCTATTATTCCCATTCCAATTCCTATTCCTATTTATTATTTCTATTCCTTCTTTTATTCCTTTTCCTATCCATTTTTGTATTCCAATCCGTTTTCTTATTCCTATTCCCATTTTTATTTCTATTCGTGCTCGTATTCCTAATGTTATACCTTTTCCTATTACTATTCCTCTTCCTTTCATACAACTATTCCTATTCCTATTTTTATTCCTATTCCTACTGGTATTCTCATTCCTTTTCTTCTTCCTTTTCCTATTCTAACTCCTTTTCCTATTACTATTCATATGCCTTTTCCTATTTTTATTCCTATTCCTATACCAGTTCCTATTTCTATTCCTAGTCGTATTCATATTCCAATTCCTATTCCTAATCCTTTTGCTACCCCTATTCCTGTTTCTGTTCCTACTCCTATTCATATTCCTATTTCGCTTCCTATTTCTATTCATATTCCTATCCCTATTCCCATTCCTATTCCAATTCCTGTTCCTATTCCTGGTTTTGTTCCTATTACCATTCTTGTTATACTCAGCTGAGCAGAGCTCACAGAGTATATTAACTTTGTTCGCATAACGGCAGTTAGTAACGGCATAAACTAATCGAGATAGATATAGACTTCTATATATCAAAATGAGCTGGGCGAAAAAAGAAATTCATTTAGTCATGTCCGTCCGTCCGTCCGTAAACACGATAACTTGAGTAAGTTTTGAGGTATCTTGATGAAATTTGGTATGTGGATTCCAGGGTGCTCATCTCATATCGCTATTTAAAATGAACGAAATCGGACTGCAACCACGCCCACTTTTTCGATATCGAAAATTTCGAAAAACAGAAAAAGTGCGATAATTCATTACCAAAGACGGATAAAGCGATGAAACTTGGTAGGTGGGCTGACCTTATCACGCAGAATAGAAAATTAGTAAAATTTTGGACAATGGGGGTGGCACCGCTCAGTTTTAAAATAAGGTAATTTAAAAGTTTTGCAATGTGAAATTTGGCAGTCGTTGAAGATATCATGATGAAATTTGGCAGCAACGTTACACATATTACTATCGCATGGCGAACACGGCCACTTAAAAAACATTTTTTTTAAATCAAATTTTAACAAAAAATTTGATATCTTTACAGTATATAAGTAAATTATGCCAATATTCAACTCCAGTTATGATATAGTGCAATAAAATACTAAAATAAAAGAAAATTTCAAAATGGGCGTGGCTCCGCCCTTTTTCATTTAATTCGTCTAGAATACTTTTATTGCCATAAGTAGAACAAAAATTTACCAATACTTGTGAAATTTGGTAGGGGCATAGATTCTATGACGATAACTGTTTTCTGTGAAAATGGGCGAAATCGGTAGTAGCCACGCCCTGTTTTTATACACAGTCGACCGTACGTCCTTCCGCTCGGCCCTTAACACGATAACTTGAGCAAAAATCGATATATCTTTACTAAACTTAGTTCACGTACTTATCTGAACACACTTTATCTTGGTATAAAAAATGGCCGAAATCCGACCATGACCACGCCCACTTTTTCGATATCGGAAATTACGAAAAATAAAAAAAAATGCTATAATTCTAAACCAAATACGAAAAAAGGAATGACACATGGTTATTGAATTGGATTTTTGACGCAAAATATAACTTTAGAAAAAACTTTGTAAAATAGGTGTGACACCTACCATACTAAGTAGAAGAAAATGAAAAAGTTTTGCAGGGCGAAATCAAAAGCCTTGGAATCTTGGCAGGAATACTGTTCGTGGTATTACATATACAAATAAATTAACGGTACCCGGCAGATGATGTTCTGGGTCACCCTGGTCCACAGTTTGGTCGATATCTCGAAAACGCCTTCACATATACAACTAAGGGCCACTCCCTTTTAAAACCTTTCTTTAATACCTTTAATTTGATACACATCGTACAAACGTATTCTAGAGTCACCCCTGGTCCACCTTTATGGCGATATCCGAAATGGCGTCCACCTATAGAACTATGGCCCACTCCTTTTAAAATACTCTTTAATACCTTCCATTTGATACCCATGTAATACAAACACATTCCAGGGTTACCCTAGGTTCATTTTCGCTACATGGTGATTTTCCCTTTTCTTGTCTCTAAAGCTCTCAGCTGAGTATGTAATGTTCGGTTACACCCGAATTTAGCCTTCCTTACTTGTCCCTAATCATATTCCT
>JARSSU010043304.1:0-15760 GCA_029619165.1 Eurosta solidaginis
AATGACCCTGATTGGATCCTGGACGGATCCCGAAAACCATCTAGCATGATGCCGGAAGGTACCTCAATGAACCCGTATTAGTCGAGAAAAAGGCCCAAATTACCCTGAAGGATCCCGAAAACCATACAGAATCATGCCGAAAAGTTCCCGATATGATCCGTATAAGTCGAGAAAAAGTCCCGAATGACCAAGACGGGATCCCGGACGGATCCCGAAAACCTCCAGAAATGATGCCGAAAGCGTACCCAAATGATCCGTATTAGTCGGAAAAGCCCGAACTGACCCGACGGGATCCCGGACGGATCCCGAAAACCATCTAGAAATGATGCGGAAGGTACCCCAAATGATCCCGAAATAGTCCCGAAATGACCAAGACGGGTTCCCGGACGGATCCCGAAAACCATCTAGCAATGGTGACGGAAGCTACCCTAATGATCCTGTATTAGTCGAGAAAAAGTCCCGAAATTATCACGACACGGATCCCGGACGGATCCCGAAAACCATCTAGAAATGATGCCGGAAGGTACCCAAATGTCCCGAAATATTCCCGAAATGGCCCCGACGGGATCCGGACGACGGATCCCGGAAAACCATCCAGAAATGATGCCGAAAGCGTCCCCAAATGATCCGTATTAGTCGAGTAAAAAGTCCCGACTGACCCCGATCGTGGTTCCCTGACGGATCCCGAAAAGCATCCAGATATGCATGCCGAAAGGGTCCACAAATGATCCGTATAAGTCGAGAAAAAGTTCCGAATGACCAGACGGGATCCCGGACGATCCCGAAAACCATCCAGAAATGATGCGAAAGCGTCCCCAAATGATCCGTATAGTCGAGAAAAAGTCCCGAAATGACCCCGAGGGATCCGGAACGGGATCCCGAAAACCATCTAAAATGATGCCTGGAAGGTACCCCAAATGATCCCGAAATTCCTCGAATGACGCCCGACGGGATCCCGGACGGATCCCGAACCATCCATGAAATGATGCCGAAAGCGTCCCCAAATGATCCCGTATTAGTCGAGAAAAAGTCCCGAAATGACCCGAAGGTTCCGCGATCTGATCCGAAAAGCATCCAGATATGATGCGAAAGGGTCCCCAAATGATCCCGTATAGTCCGAGAACAAGTTCCGAAATTACAAGACGGGATCCCGGACGGATCCCGCAAACCATCTAGCAATGATGACGGAAGCTACCTTAAATGATCTGTATTAGTCGAGAAAAAGTCCCGAAATTACCACGACGGGAGCCCGACGATCCAGAAACACCATCTAGTCATGAAGCCGAAGGTACCACCATACTGATACGAAATAGTTCCAAAATGACCCTGACGGATCCCGGACGGATCCCGAAAACGCATCTAGATAAATGAAGACCGGGAGGTACAGCAAATGCATCCGCGACATAGCTACCACGAAAGGACGCCTGACGGGGATCCCGGACGGATCGCGAAAACCATCTAGAAATGAAGCCGGTAGGTACACCAAATGATCCCGAAATAGTACCGAAATGACTCTGATTGGATCCTGGACGGATCCCGAAAACCATCTAGCAATGATGCGAAGGTACCTCAAATGAACCACGTATTAGTCGAGAAAAAGGCCCAAAATTACCCTGAAGGGATCCCGAAAACCATACAGAAATGATGCCGAAAAGTTCCCGAAATGATCCCGTATAAGTCGAGAAAAAGTCCCGAAAAGACCATAGACGGGATCCTCCGACGGATCCCGAAACCATCCAGAAATGATGCCGAAAGCGTACCCCAAATGATCCGTATTAGTCGAGAAAAGCCCCGAACTGACCCCGACGGGATCCCGGACGGATCACGAAAAACCATCTAGAAATGATGCCGGAAGGTACCCCAAATGATCCCGAAATAGTCCCGAAATGACCCCGACGGGAATCCCGGACGGATCCTGAAACCATCCAGAAATGATGCCGAAAGCGTCCCAAATGATCCCGTATTAGTCGATAAAAAGTCCCGAAATGACCGACGGGTTCCGACGGATCCTGAAAAGCATCCAGAGATAATGCCGAAAGGGTCCCCAAATGATCCAGTATAGTCGAGCAAAAGTCCCGAATGACCAAGACGGGATCCCGGACGGATCCCTCAAAACCATCTAGCCAATGATGCCGGAAGCTACCCCAAAATGATCCCGTATTATGATCGGAAGAAAACCACAGAAATGACCACCGACGGGATCCCTGATGGATCCGAAAAACCATCTAGAAATGATGCCGGAAGGTACTCCTCAGAGGAACCCGTATTAGTCGAGAAAAAGTCCAAAATGACTCTGAAGGGATCCCGACGGATCCCGAAAAACCATACAGAAATGATGCCGAAAAGGTCCCAAATGACCCGCATTAGTCGAGAAAAAGTCCCGAAATGACACGACGGGGATCCCTGATGGATCCCGAAAACCATCTAGAAATGATGCCGGAAGTACCTCAAAGGAACCCGTATTAGTCGAGAAAAAGTCCCAAATGACCCTGAAGGGATCCCGAACGGATCCGAAAACCATACAGAAATGATGCCTGAAAGACGTCCCCAAATGATCCCGTATTTAGTCGAGAAAAAGTCCACGAAATGACCCGACGGGATCCCGGACGGATCCCGAAACCATCGAGAAATGATGCCGAAAGCGTCCCCAAAATGATCCCGTATTATTCGAGTAGTCAAGGCCCCGAAATGACCCTGACGGGATACGGACGCAGAACCCGAATCCATCCAGAAACGATGGCCGAAAGGGTCCTCAAATGATCCCGTATCAGTCGAGAAAAGTCCAGAATGAACCCCGACGGGACCCGGACGATACCGAAAACCATACCAGTAAATGATGCCGAAAGGGTCCCCACAATGATCCCGTCTTAGTCGAGAAAAGTATCGTTCCGAAATGACCCCGACGGGATCCGGACGGATCCCGAAAACCGTCCAGAAATAGATGCGCGGAAAGGGTCCCCAAATGATCGCGAAATTAGTCCCGAAAATGTCCCAAAATAATCCCGACGGGATCCCGGACGGATCCCGAAAACTATACACAAATGATCCCGGAAGTGTCCCAAATGATCCCGGAATAGTCCCGAAAAAGTCCCGAAATGACCCGCGTGATCGCGGACCGATCCGAAAACCATCCAGAAATGATCCGGAAGGGTCTCGATATGACCCTTACGGGATTCCAAATAGGGTGAAGCTAATTATAAAACCATGTTAATAAGGCAGCAGGCGCGTTGGAGCGAATGAAAAGTTACATAGAAACATACAGGTAAAGCTAATAAAAGCGTGCTAATAAAAACAATTGATGGAGGGCGGATGGCGGGAGTGAGGAGAGGACCACTGATCGTTCCTCCAAAATTGTCTAGATCTCGTTCTGTATGTACCAGATACCAAAAATTATTGATTTTAGGACAAAATTTACATTGAGTTATAACAATTTATAGATTTTGACACCAGAGGGGCGATAAAGGAGGGGCGGTGTGTATCACTGCTCACATTTGTAAGCCCTCGACTTATTTCACCCATTGAGTCTGTTGATATTGGTGAAGGCCAGTATACGTAAAGTTATAATGTGTAAAAATTGTTAAAAATAATTATCTCGAAAGGGTCGTGGGACCTCCCTGCCCTCTTTCCATGTTCGAAAAAAATTTCGCCAGTAGACTTACTGTCTCTGTCCCAAATTTCATCAAAATCCCGTGAAGCCGTTCTGGCGTGATTCAGTCGCAAAGACAAAAAAATATAATAATTAAATTATAACTGTTCCTAGGGGGCGGGGACCACGCCCCTTTTGAAAAACATATAGCTAGTAGATCCTTCTAGACTATTGGCTATATGTGTGCAAAATTTCATCCAAATCGGTCCAGCCGTTCTTGCGTTATTGAGTCACAAAGACAAACGTCTGGACAAACATCTCAAACATCCAAACATCCCAAACATCTAAACATCCAAACATCCAAACATTCTTCACATCCAAACTTTGCATTTATGATATATATTAGATTAGATAATTAGATTAGAATATATATTATACTTTAAATTTTTAGCAGTCGACCGCTCTGTTTTTCAGTCGACTATAATTTTAAATAAATAAATAAATAAATAAAACATATTTCAAAAATGTAAAATTCAAATTATTTGATAAATGAAAAAATAATGTGTTTTTCACATTTTAAAATGTTAAAAAACACAATAGTGTTTTTTCCATGTAGATATGACTTTTTTAAATTAAATTTTTTCTATTCGATCAGTTTTCTTTCTTTTGAATTTTATATACGTATACGTTAGATCTCATGCATAGGCTTAAAAAGCATGATTCTACTTATTCCTGAAGGAGGTACTTCGGTTTTTTTTTATCAATTTATCTATGATTAATATTACAGGAATGCGATTCTGTGACTTTTCACATGTTCACATGTTGTTGAAAATCTTGTGTATGTTTCCAGTAACAACGGCAACGAACGAGAGATCTTTTTCAACTCTTAGGCTGATTAAAAACTATTTGAGAAACACGATGAGTGAACATCGATTGAATGGCTGTGCATCACCGTGATCAAATTGTTACCGTTGATGAAGTTTTAGATGAAATGACAAAGAAAAGCCGACGCATGCGCTTCAGTTTTTTAACCCTCCGTTGTGTGATGTGGCCGACGCAGGCCATTTCGATTTTTAAAGGGGTATATCTTTTTGTTTCGTTAATTTTTCAAAAAACGGCGCCAATATACGATAAAGGTCGTTAGTTGAAGCTTCTGAAAATTTTATAACCATTTCTAGAAAAGTGATTATGAAAAAAATATATTTTACACAAAAGGGGTACTCAGACCACCACTGCAATTTTCGTGTAGTCATGTACCGTACTTTTCGACAGTTTTACTAGATTTAGTAAAAAAGGCACGAGAACAGGCGCCAGATATCTGCAGTTATGTTAGAATTGAATTTGGTTGCAAATTTTCGTTGTGTATGATTGATTTCGCTTTTTGCAATCATTTTTGTTTGAGTGGAGACAAGTTAGTGTTTATTTACAATTGAAATAGTGATCTGTATTATTCATAAAGTGTTTTCTCTTATATTGTGCCGGAACAGAAATATCAACTTTAGACGAAGTAGATAGGGCTCTATTAGCTATCTGTAGAAGTAGTAATCATCTATCAAGTGAGCAAGTGCGCCATCACGGGGAAGTGCTGAGCAAATTTACTGCAGCGGAGGATGAGAAAGATAATCCGTATGCCACCGACGACGATGATGATGAGGATTATGTTCCTGTGATGACGGAGAGATGTCTGATATTGGGAATGAACTTGGGGTTAAAGAAGAATTGCCTAAAAACGAATACATTTATGAAGTTGGATGGGATGAAGTAATCGAAAAGAGCTAGTGTCTCAATCTTGCCAGTGGAGTGAATCGATTACTAGGTGAAAAAGAGCAATATAACGAGTGCAAGATTGACAATATATTTTGGAAAAAGGAACCGCCAGCACCTAGAGCACGCCATTGGAACCGGTTTACCAGTACCCGCACCAGACCAGTGGGACCTGCTCATAGATTTCTGCCGACTGCAGTGTCTATTTTTGGTGACATAATGTCACCTGAAATAGTGGATATAACTGTCCGTCAGACCAATTGGAAAGCGAGTATAAGGATATACTAATCTCCACACAACGGACGGTTAATGTAACTTTTTCATATCATATTCTAAATACACGTACTTTAATGTTAAAGCTAAAGATAACATTTTTTTTTATTTATTTAACTGAGAAAAAAATTTTTTTTGTAAGGCTCACATTTTTTTCTGTCTGGCTATGTATGTATACACAAACAAGTATCTGAGCTCGCAAATAATTTCATAATATCTCTGACAAACAGAGCAAAACGTCTTTGTATAAGTAGAAACGTGTGAAACTTAATATGTATATTGATGCGGTTATTCCCTACCACATCTAATAATAATTTGTTAGTCTTTCTAATATTGATCGATGTAACTCGAGTTGGAGTAACTAAATGATTGGGTTACTACAGCGATGCGGCATGCATTTTTTTTGTATATACATTCTTATGGGCAATACAGAGTTGGGCATGATTCGGAAACAATTTTATTTGATTAAGAATACACATTTAAGCTTGGTTTTTTACTAGGTCAAATTTGACCACAAGCTTGGCCACTCAATGAAAATGCTTGTCATCAAATCATCACAAGAAAACGCTCAAGACATTTTATTATTTTGCTTTTGTAAGCCAAATTTGAAATTTTTTTATACGAAAATACAAATTTTCCCTTTTTATACTCGGCTGAGCAGAGCTCACAGAGTATATTAATTTTGTTCGCATAACGGTAATCCGTAACGGCATAAACTAATCGAGATAATATGACTTATATATATCAAAATGATCTGGGCGAAAAAAGAATTTCATTTAGCCATGTCCGTCCGTCCGGAAACACGATAACTTGAGTAAGTTTTGAGGTATCTTAATGAAATTTGGTATGTAAGTTCCTGGCCACTCATCTCAGATCGCTATATAAAATGAACGATATCGGACTATAACCACGCCCACTTTTTCGATATCGAAAATTTCGAAAAATCGAAAAAGTGCGATAATTCATTACCAAAGACGGATAAGCGATGATACTTGGTAGGTGGGTTGACCTTATGACGCAGAATAGAATATTAGTAAAATTTTGGACAATGGGCGTAGCACCGCCCACTTTAAAAATATGGTAATTTAAAAGTTTTGCAAGCTGTAATTTGGCAGCCGTTGAAGATATCATGAAATTTGGCAGGAACATTACTCCTATTACTATATGTGTGCCAAATAAAAAATTAGCGAAATCGGATGACGAACACGCCCACTTGAAAAAATGTAAAAGTCAAATTTTAACAAAAAATTCAATATCTTTACAATATATAAGTAAATTATGTCAACATTCAACTCCAGTAATGATATGGTGCAACAAAATACAAAAATAAAAGAAAATTTCAAAATGGGCGTGGCACCGTCCTTTTTCATTTAATTTGTCTAGAATACTTTTAATGCCATACGTCAAACAAAAATTTACCAATCCCTATGAAATTTGGTAAGGGCATAGCTTCTATGCCGGTAACTGTTTTCTGTGCAAATTGGCGAAATCGGTTGAAGCCACGCCTAGTTTTTATACACAGTCGACCGTCTGTCCTTCCGCTCGGCCGCTAACACGATAACTTGAGCAAAAATCGATATATCTTTACTAAACTTAGTTCACATACTTATCTGAACTCACTTTATGTTGGTAAAAAAAATGGCCGAAATCCGACTATGACCACGCCCACTTTTTCGATATCGAAAATTACGAAAAATGAAAAAAATGTCATAATTCTATACCAAATACGAAAAGAGGGATGAACATGGTGATTGGATTGGTTTTTCTGACGCAAAATATAACTTTGGAAAAACTTTGTAAAATGGGTGTGACACCTACCATACTTAAGTAGAAGAAAATGAAAAAGTTCTGCAGGGCGAATGAAAAGCCCTTGGAATCATGGCAGGAATACTGTTCGTGGTATTACATATATAATAAATTAGCGGTAGCCGACAGATGATGTTCTGGGTCACCCTTGTCCACATTTTTGTCGATATCTCGAAAACGCCTTCTCATAAACAACTAAGGCAACCCCTTCTAAAATACTCTTCAATACTTCCATTTGATACCATGTCATACAAACACATTCCAGGGTTACCCTGGGTTCATTTTCCTACATGGTGATTTCCCCTTATTTTTTCTCCAAGCTCTCAGCTGAGTATGTATGTTCGGTTACAACCCGAACTTAGCCTTCCCTACTTGTTATTATTAGTAGATATTACCCGCTACTATGCGGAATATTGAATAAAATTGAGAGAACGAAAATCGACACTGATATGGCACAACGCCGAAACCGTTTGTCTCAAACCAAATTTGACAGGATGACGGAAATCGTTCCAATTCTCAATAAAGAATTTTATTTTTATTTTAGGATTACTTTAACCATTCATATATACAACACCTGCAACTACACAAAAATCTTCCCAATTTAGTTATCGGTGGCAAGTAGCATACAGTTGTACCGTGCATATGATCACGTACCTTAAATAGGATCTTTGCTTGGCATAAAGACTCCACAACTTAAAAAACTTTTTCTTCTATGATAATATTTCAAAGCTATCCATTTAATACTTGTACATTGCGTAAAACTGCATCCTCTTTATAAACTTATTATTCCGAGTTGCTATAAATTATGCTAGCTGTTTGTTAATTTTTGGGCTTAGGTATAGCTCACTGACACAACCAAGAATGTTGTTTACGCTTATCTTAAAAGGAAGAAATAAGTTGCTGCGCTGAATTATCTTATTTTGGTTATCGTGTAGAGCTACTAACCAATTCTTCTTGGGATCTAAACTCTGGCGGATCTAAACTAAGCAGAACTTCTTAACATTCTCACACATAATGCACATCTAGAAATTGTGCCCTGCATTTGCTATATATACTTCGGTCCGTCATCGAAAAATTCGAGTTATCTCTTTACCTAATTTAAATCCAAAAATGTGGTACGGCTAGGATCTTTCATATTTTCCCTTAAGTTTTTATGTTCAAAATATACTCTTGGTCGTTCTGAAATGTACCCCATAAATGCATTACCGAAGGATTTACATAGTTGGTGGACACGTAGCCCAGTAATATCAACACCGCTTCCGGGTACTAATGTAGCAACCTCATTTATAGTTTTAATTACAATAATACGGAAACGGGTTAAGATACCTCAAACATTTTAAAAATGTGCTAAAGCCCTCAACTGATATGCATATTGTACAAATAAATTTGAAAACTACCCTGCCCATGCTTTGAATTGCAAGACCCTGGATATCTAAGGGTCCTAAAATTTATGTTAAACCTCGTCTGATACAACACTGAAAGTTGCGCTCAGTTCTAGCAGTGGTTTCTGGGTGATGCGAGTACAAACACGGACAGACAAAAATTGTAGAAACTGCTGATTTGGGTTCAGCGCGGTCAATAAGAACCTCTCCTATCAACTTTTCTGAGATATCTGTAATGCACAGACATCGACCTTTTAGAATTTTATTATGTGTATGAGATTATCTGTTATTTACTTTTTATTGAGAAAAAAAAGAATAAGGTTTAATTTGGCCACAACAGCATTCGTGATTGATTGGCGTGTTTCTGTGTCGCACCGAAAAATAACGATCCTCATAAGAACATGTGTAACAATTAAAGGTGTCCTAAATTCGGGTGTAACCGAATATTATATACTCAGCGTGAGCTTCAATTGCACATTTCATTTCAGATAAATTACTTTTCTACATAACACGTGGCACCACACGTTTAAAAAAAAATGCCTCCCCATTTCCCCTTACAATAAAACTTGATAAGTGAAATATCATTGATTCAAAACTATTTTTTGCTAAGTTATAGCTTATTATTCTAGTCTACGACCCTTTTAAATTTGTTTTATATCTAAGTTGCCGTGGTCTTTAACCGATCCCGTCCAGTTTTTTACTAGAAATACTTTCTACTATAGGGAAAATTTGTGTACCCAATTTTATTACGATACGTTAATTTTTCTTCGATTTATGGCTCCCGAAACATAAAAAATTGCTTAGTCATAAAAGGGGCGATGCCACGCCCATTTTTTAAATTTGAAGTTTTTTCCAATTTATTGTTATAAGTCCACCTAGGAAATGAAACACAATCGATATAAGCTCTTTTTCGTTAAGATATAGCTTATTTTATTCGTCCACGACCCTTTTAAAAATCTTTTATATAAAAGTGGGCGTGGTCCTTAACGGATTTCGTTAATTTTTCTTCAGAGCATTCCTTATAGTAAAGGCAACCTCTTTGCCGAATTTTGTTACGATGGGTTTTAACGATTTTTGATTAAAAATATTTCTAAAATAGATTTTATCACAAGTGGGCGGTGCCACGCCCATTTTGAAAATTTTTTTCAAATTTTTTTCAAGAGTCTCAATATCAGTCCACACGTCAAATTTCAACATTCTAGGTTGTATTATTTACTAAATAATCAGGCTTTTGTGTTTTCCAAAATGTTATATATATAAAAAGTGGGCGTGGTTATCATCCGATTTCGCTCATTTTCAATACTAATCTATTCTGGGTCCAGATAAGCTCGTGTACCAAATTTGGTGAAGATATCTCAATATTTACTCAAGTTATCGTGTTAACGGACAGACGGACAGACGGACGGATGGACGGACATGGCTCCATAAAATGTTGTTTCGACACTGATGATTTTGATATATGGAAGTCTATATCTATCTCGATTCCTTTATATCCCTGTACAACCAACCGTTATCCAATCAAAGTTAATATACTCTGTGTGCAAAGCACGCTGAGTATAAAAATAATTTGACAGAGGTCAATGATATTTGTAGCCGTCGTCGTGAATATATCAGGCCTAATGGCTGCAAGTCAAATTTGAGAAGGGATGACGGAAAATCATTCCAATAAACATCAATTATAATGGATAATTATCCACCCTGTCTGAAAATCATTAAAACAAAATTAATCATATTGTAACGAATTTAGTGCAATTCCGCTTATTTGCAACCTTCTGCTAACGTTCGAATCACTAAACTGTCTTTATTAGACTACTTTCAAAATAACACTTCTATTGCTCAACAGATAGCGTGCTTAAATCAAACTGACTGTGTCGTGCCTCAACTGTTGCCGCTTTTATACTGTCCGGTTTCCTCGCCGACATATTTCTAGGCGCTTCTATTTCCAGAATTTACTAGTTAGGTATCAGCTATAACTACCAGATGCACGATTTTATAGCTTCTCTCATACCCCATGCGCGTGTATATGTGAGTGATACTTACACAAATGAATGCATACTTTTGGGAGTATCTCAGATATATGCATTGTGTTGTGTGCGTTGCTCACCGCTGCTTGTATGGACATATGTGTAGACATAATGATTAATTTGGTTATGTTCATACAAGTCGGCCACCGTGGTGTGATGGTAGCGTGCTCCGCCTATCACACCGTATGCCCTGGGTTCAACTCCCGGGCAAAGCAACATCAAAATTTTAGAAATAAGATTTTTCAATTAGAAGAAAATTTTTCTAAGCGGGGTCGCCCCTCGGCAGTGTCTGGCAAGCGCTCCGATTGTATTTCTGCCATGAAAAGCTCTCAGTGAAAACTCATCTGCCTTGCAGATGCCGTTCGGAGTCGGCATAAAACATGTAGGTCCCGTCCGGCCAATTTGTAGGGAAAAATCAAGAGGAGCACGACGCAAATTGGAAGAGAAGCTCGGCCTTAGATCTCTTCGGAGGTTATCGCGCCTTACATTTATTTTTTTTATTTTTTTTTCATACAAGTCACTGCTCAGTATCGGCTTAGAGATGATAGTACCCCTTAGTGTTGCTAATATCTGTCACAATATTCTATAGGTTTTCTGAGGAGCGTGTTGATGCCGTAGTGTCATATTTTATTGACACTTTTTTCCCCTTGCTCTGGGATGTCTTAACAATGTTTTTGTTATATCGGCCTACTGACTTGTAAGATCGCGGGTTTGAATCGAGCTCAAGGCCTAACAATAATTATTTTATCATTATTATTGTTATGATAAATTTTTTTCTTAATTGCAAAAATTATTAAACAAGTCCAATTTTCACATTCATTCTGCAACAGATGTCGCAGTACTGTGAATATCAATTGGCAAGAACTAGAATATAAGTAGGAATAATGAAGACAAACAAAAAACCGCTGTGATGGCTGAATGTTTATAGCAGCAGGTTAAGAAGCGGTAAAGATGGGTTTGATGGTAAATGAGGACAAAACGAAGTACCTGCTGTCATCGAGCAAAGAGTCAGGCATATCGTTAACAAATTGATAACACGCCAATAGCAAATCAATTAAACTCCGATAGAAAATCGATAACCTTTTTGGTAATACATCGATAACTATTCGAGAACATCTCGACAGCTTTTCTATAAATAACACAGGCCTGCAAAATAGGTTTTTTTTGTTTTGGATCAGGAAGTCATTTCCGACGTATTTTTTGCGCGCTGAATCCGAATCCGTCCTCATATTTGGCCCAGCACGTCAGGATTTTGAGATATCTTAACCTAAAAGTATGAAAAACGCTGTTGTTTAATAATAAGAATTTTTCCTTGTGTAAATCAGCTTACAGTATCTTTGAGAACAACTCTTCCCCCTCACATATCTATTTTCTAACGCCACGATTTTGTTTTTTTGAGTAACACTTATATCAATATTAGCAGAAGCTGTAGCAACGACCAACGGCCACCTCATGATATGTGACTTCGACAACTGACTCCAACTTGAATTGACCATATCTCGGGAAAAAAAATCGAATCGAGGCGTTCGAAATGGATTTTGTGGGGAAAGAGTTGTTCTCAAAGATAATGTAAGCAGATTTACACAAAAAAGTTTTCCTATTATTAAAATATAACTCAAAAATTCTAAAAACAGCGTTTTTCGCACATTTAGGTGCGGATATCTCAAAACCTGACTGCTGCACCAAATCTGAGCACGGATTCGGATTCAGCACGCAGAAATACGTCAGAAATGACTTCCCGATCCGAAACAAAAAAACCTTGCAGGCCTGTATAATCTATCACTTTTCAATAACAAATCGACATATTTTCTATAACAAACTGAAAACCTATTGGTAACCTAACTAATTGACACCAAATTTACAAATTTTGCTCTACCATATACAGTGATCCCACATTACACTACAGTGTAGTGATTACCCTAACATTTACATTCTCTATTACACCATACAGCATACTAATACCACACACTACGCCTGCACTTACATTCTACATAGATATATCGCCCATATAGCACGGCACTGCTTACGCTACACCGTAAGCAAAGATGTTAGCACATCAAAAATTTGCAGATCTGCTTAAGCAAATTTCTTCGCTTACGTCAGCTGGAACGCTTATGTTTCAAATGCCTATAGAAAACGAATCATCATAATTATAACCTTCCCTGTCAATCAGATGTGAGTAAATTGGTGAAGGAATGTCATTTGTTTGTGAAACATCAGTGATTATATTAAGAAATTTTATATGTATGAACAGTAATTGTAACTGATCAGAAAACAAAAACAGAATGTAAATAAGTATTATAACTAACAACTCATATTAACAACTATCTATTAGTATCATATTTTTTTATTGGGACGTTGTATTAGTAAAGAAGCCATAATAAGTCGTTGTTGTCGCCCTTTCTGTGTCAATGATCAGTTATTGTTCAGATACTTCTATATTTTTGCAGGTAGTTAGGTGCAAATATACTTACTGCATTACTACCGGTTTCCGCATTACAACATTTTCAAGCTGCTTAGCTACCGTTGTGAAAAGTCAAGACAATCAGTAAGTATAAAATTGATGTGCGTGTACGTGTAAGTGCATACAAGTGTATTGTTGGGATTTTATTTCAAAATTGCAGACTAGTAGCTTAACAGTAATTTACTCGATGTAGTTGCATCAGTATGTACCCAAAGTAAAAAGATTTTGAAAAAATGTATGGCATCGCCCTACCTTTAGTGCAAGATTTATCAAAAATCTTGCGTGAGACGATTGGCTATTCTTGACAATTATTTGTGTACATATGTGTCTGGTGGAGTGAAATAGTAGTTGAAAATAGTAGTTAGTTCATTGAAAAAAAAATTATATATAGAAAGAAATGATATTTTGTATAGCCCGATATGAATATTAGAAAACATTCCCTGAATAAATTTTTTTTTAAGGAAAACTGCGGCTCTTTTTTTGTTTTCATAGTGGAAACACTCAATTCAGAATCAACAATTTGTGCGACGTTGATTCAACAGCTGTTTGAGATTGATAAAAACTGACGGAAATATCGGTTCAATTGACCCATAATTCAGTCCATTTTACCCATGGCTGAATTATCATCAGGTGATTTTATTTTTTCATTTGACTGATTTAGGGATTGTCAAAAGGAGATGGAGGGTGCCAAATATAAACAACACTTGGACTATTATTTTATAGCGTGGGGGTAAATTTTTTAGTAATAAGTAGTTTCACAACGCACATTGGTAGATTTTCAAGTTTTAGGCGGCCAAAAATCCTTTATTGCCTATATCTTCTTAAAACTGTTTAATTAATGAAAAATTATAATAATTTGTGTAATTAATCGGTTATATTAAAAAAATAGATATTACACTGTGTAACACTAAAAAATACCTGCGCAGTGACCCAGCGCAGTGGACAGCAAGAAGTGTAATAACTTAGTTCTGTCTTTATCTAGGGTAAATTTTTAATTGGTTTTATGAAAAATTATAATAATTTGTATAACTAATAGGTTATATTAGAATAGACATTACACTGTGTAACACTAAAAAATACCTGCGCAGTGAGGCTATTTTTCTTGTTGTACAGCAACAAGGGTGTATCAAACCCTCTATATAACCCCCTATCTGCAAGTATCTGCAGCTAAATTTAATGCAGTTGGCAAGCTAATTGTGCCAAGTAGCATGTTCAAAACTAATTTTCACTTGGACGGACTTGGAAACATAACAAAACTGGTTTCGAACACCAAAATAAATAAATAAAATAGGTTCTTTATCAATTTATAACTTTTAAAAATCACAAACACCATTAATAATGTTAGTATTTACCTGAAATATCAGAATCCATCACAATTACTCAATTCAATTGCCTTAAAACTTAAAATATTCACGTTAAAATATGCGATTTCACATAGGTTAAAAAAAACTATAACACGCGTTTCAGAAATAGCTAAATTCCGATTACTTGACAGCTAACGCCAGGTATGCGATGGATGGAAAAGGGTAGAATTGTTGTTCCCCTGTCTATTCTTAAGCTGTGGGAGTGCTTTTTTTGTAATTGTGGCAACTTTCAGAAATTCAATTATGGCCGCCTAAATGTCTAAAATCTACCTATGTGCAACGGTCTAAGTTATTCTCTTAGTAAATGAATTTTAGTTAGTGCATTTTGTCCCCAGAACACGCAAGACTTGCAAAGTTTTAGGTTTTCTCTCCAATCTATTCGACTAACACCAATACGTAGAGTTTTACAATCTGAACACAGGTATTTTGTTGCTGTAAAGATGAGCCACCATTCAGTGTATTGAATTACTTCATTCTCACATGTAGGCATCAAATTAGACGGGTCGTATTAGTAACTTCTTCCTTTACAAAGAACCATTGCAAATATTTTTAAACAGTTTTATTTAGCTTGACTTGAATTTTGTAATTGAAATTTAAGTAACTTCCCGATAAGCTACAAGCTTGAAACTTGGAATATAGTTCAGAACCCGATGACAATGCAATAATAAGAAAAAACTCCGATAGGTGGCGCATGGATCGAAATATTTCAAAAAATCGTATTTGTGATCCGATTTGATTCATATTTGGAACACATAATACATACATGAATAGAAAGCGACATATGAAAAAATCGCCGCTAGGTGGCGCAAGGTTCGACATATTAAAAATATCGTACTTGTGGTCCGATTTGGCTCATATTTGGAACAAATATTACATACAGTCCGGTAGAAGCGACATCAAAATATTTTGGAGTTCGAGGAGGGACAAGCATACGTGGCGCAGAGTCCAGTAAAGTCTTTGGAAGGATTATGTATTGAGGACTTAGATTGTAACAAATTGTTAGGAAAGAGTCCTTGTAATAATGAGTCACTAAATGAACTAAATAGAATGAGAAATAATAGGCAATTATATAAAGACTAAACACTTGAAAATTAAAT
>JARSSU010043306.1:0-28492 GCA_029619165.1 Eurosta solidaginis
CGTTATGGTCTAGAAGGTGCAATGTGATCGTATTATATCATAAGCGAGATGATCGGGCTAGGTATTTGTTACCGTAACGTACTAGATCTCTATCCTGCAATGGACCATCAACATCGATAGCACTCCCCAAAGCCTTCTTTATCGCTACATTAACAACAACAAAAGCCGGACATTTACACAGAAAATGCTCACAGCCTCTTTTGCAGTTACGTCTTTATAATTCTGCAGTGCTCATTATTTATTCGAATATTTATCTTATCCGCATGCGTGCCCAATGACCGGTGCAGACCGCTATAAATTGTGTGTGTCGGTCCTCTTTGTCCTCCTTGCATTGTATTCTGTCCATGTAGGTCTTGAAATTGCTTGCCCGTGGTGCTTTTTCACTTTTGCTGATCTTTTTTCAAGTAAAAATTTCAGAATTTTCCCTAGTCTACCCGCCAGGGGTATGCCTACTTCGACGCTGCTTATTCCCTCACCTCCTTCATCTGCTCCTCTATGTGCCAGGCCAACAGCCATCTCATTTCCCTCGATTCCCTTATGTCCCGTAGCGCAGATATTGGATATTTCCAAAGTGTCGGTTAACGCAGTTGCTTGCGTGCCTCTACTTGCTTTGAGTAAGAGTATGGTGCAGCAAGCGCCGTTATTGCTGCTTGGCTGTCCAAATTGAGAGGACTTCTGCTTGAAACACATGACAATATGACTCAAGTTCGAATGACGTGGTAATCTCCAGGGTATGCGAACAGATTCCAGCTCTCACAACTGAGTCCAATTTGGAGCCATCGGTGTATGTAAGTATGCCGTTATAGCTTGAATCGTGCCCCTCTTCCAATCATTCCTACATGGAATGATAGTGTTAACACCGCCTTACCGCAACCATTTGGTAGAGCTCTAGGTAATCTTGTTCGAATGTTAGAATTTAGGGGTGTAGATAGATAGTTAGATATGTTGTGAGGTTAAGCACTTCGACCTATTGGTCTCTTGTGCCCTCATTATCTTCACAACCCCCAGGATCTTCATACAATATGTCTGCACACCATTATTGCTCTTGTGGCCCTTTTGATGTGGTGTTGTCGACGTGCTCACTCCATAACAGCTTAGAGTCGAACGTAACTCCCAAGTATTTCACATCGGTCGTGTGCTCCAACTAGACTCCATCCATTGTGATGTGCCTCATCCCTTCCAGTTTTTTCTCCTGGTGAAGGGCACAATGGCTGTCTTGTTAGGGTTGATACTTAGCCCTACCTCAGTACATGAGGGTAACAGTTTTCCCAGAAAAGAGAGCGCCATTCGAAATTCGATCAAACATTTTTTGTCACATTCATGAAAGGTATGCAATCTTCGGCACAGTTACTTTTGTTCCCATTCTTAGTTTCCAAACTTTCTGAAAAACTCCGCACTTTTGTTGGAAAGAGTTTAAATAGAGCATCGGTCTATTACCTTTATATGCAACAGCAAAGTGTGTGCTCTCATTATTTGTACACATTTGTACCATTCATTATTTGTTTATATTTGTTTGTTTCCTGTTTTTATGGTCGTCCACTCCCCTTTTCTTCCTTCATCTCATCTAACGTTCCCGAACTTCGGCCGCATTTGTAATAGCTTGTTTGCTACTTTTTTTCACATTATTCATTTATTTATTTACTTGTATATTTTGTTTGTTATTAAATCGTTTTCATTTGCTTATTCTATGGATCGTTGAACAATATTGTACATATTTTTTTTTGTGCATGCGTCTGTTTTTTTGTTAGCTTCCACTCATTGACCGCATTTACCTGTGAGTGCGTCAATCGAGGCGGCCCCTTTTCATTCTTTGTTTGCGTACCTGTCATGTTGCCGACTTACATAATATTTTAGACCTTTTTTACCTTTAATAATGTAAGTGTTTACTTTAAATTGTGCTAAATTGTGCAATAATGACTTTAAATAAATATGCGACTGCAACATTGATATTCGAGTATTTTTGAGTGTTTTTTTTTATTTTTTGTTTCAGCTGGAGGGAACTACTTTAATGCCATGTGTGTGGTCGTTTCAAACAATTGTGTCAATATGTAGAAACCGTGCAACGCAGAGGGGCGCTGCGAATAGCTTCGACTTACCGCAAAGTCTCGGCAGAAGCTGTCTTTTACGTTGAGGGAACCATACCGAAAAATCTTCTCACTGAGAAAAGAAAAGCAATATATGATAGCGGAACGGAATCCAGTTGTGCTGCTGTTGCCATACAGGCGCGAGAAGAATCGACACGACAACAGCACCGGCAAGAAAAGTGAACCAACGAACTAGTCCCTGAGCTGAACCCGTTATTGAAACGACCACAGGGAGAGGTCGACTTTTACTTGAGCCATTTTCTAACTGGACACGGTTACTTTAGCAAATATATCCACAGAACAGCGAAAGAGGGAAGGCGAGCTATCACCGGGCAGTGTCATCAACAATATGACCTGCAGAAGCGACAGATGGGATACGGTCAGTTTGGTTTAGTGGGTAGCCTTTCAAGGAAGAAGATATTCCTACACTCGGAGAGTCTAGTAGTGAGACTTAAAAATATCCTGCTCAGTGCAAAACGCATTCCCGTCTATCTCGAAACTAAAAATAAAAAATATAAAAAAATAAAAATTTGGATAGAACTTCGTTGGCTTCTTATCGGTTAGAACCGATACCGACATGTTATTGTGTTTACAGTTATAGTTAGTTATAGGCTTTTTATCGCTGAGTCATCGGCATCTTATTGGATTCTTACCGGCTTATTATTGACGGGTTACAGACGTGTCATCGAATTTATATTAAAATTGTGTTGGTATCTATTTTATAAAAAATAAATATAATATGTAAAATACTTATAACCCGTCGATAAAAAATCAACAACTTTTCCATATCAAGTCTATACCTTTTCGATAAAAAATCGATACTGTAACATATCGATAAAACCCTGATAACAAATAGATTTTTTTCTAAAATATATCGATACCTTTTTTTAAGCATTTCTATAGCTTTTTAATATTTAATCGATGACCTTTGTTAAATAAATCGATAACTTTACTTTAACATGTCGATAAATTATTGAACAAATCGTAAATTTTTCAATAGTAAACCTATATCGCCCGACTCCGATAACTTTTGACAAAGAATCGTTAGACTTTTGCTAATAATTTAAAAACTTTTGTTTACATATCGATAACTGGTCGATAAAAAATCGGTAACTCATTGATACCTTTAGTAATCGATATCATAGTTATAACATTTCGATGATAAATCAATAGCTCGTCTAGCTTGGTCGACAGCACACCAACAACAAAACCATAACTCGTGGATAAGAAATGACTAATGCGCCGATAACTCGTCGATAAGAAGTTAGTAACACATCAATAACCTGTTGATAACCGGGAACCGGGCACTCATCGAAAACAAACCGGCTTCAGGCTTTCTTTATGACTTTTGGTCTTTCCTTTTCCTTCTTTTTTTCCTTGGGCCAGTTAGTCAAAGTAACTACGAAGTCATTACAACCTGTCACGTTCGATTGACAGATTTACGTTTCTAACCAAGAGATCCGTGCTACATTTGACTAAGAGTTGGGATGATATTAATATATCAAGAGAGGGATGAGACACTGCCAACCGCCAAAGCAGGGGATAGCATCGTATTTACCATTATTTAGAAGACATTGAATTGAACGGACCCGTAGACTTTGCGACGTTGCTCAATTGCCTGACAGAAACGAAACCAACAATTTTCTTCTGAAAGCGATTGCCAAGCTGTCTGCGTAGGTATCCATCTCTTTGAATTTCACAAGCAGGTCTTCGACCTACTGTAGGGTACAACTACATATTGTACTCGCGTCAGTTCAGTCGATGTGTGTTGTGTTGTTGTGTAAGCTCGCAATATCATCGTCTTACATAGTTTGTGAATAAATGCAAGTAGATATATTATATCTGTTGTCCCTTGCAGGGCTCTTTCAATAGCTTCAGGTAGTCATTGCATAAAGCACCCCGTCGAGGTGCAGACAGGCTCTTAAGGCGAATTGTTTTAATCCCACAGGTTTTATAGGGTTGACAACTTAAAAAAAATTGAGTTTTGGCCGCATCACCGATCGCGTAGACTAAGACGTTTGTATGTCATCTTCAAGTTCTTCCAAAGATATGAAGTGCAATAATGTAGCTATCTCGAAAGAGTGTGTCCATAAATATAGTTCGAACGTTCTAAATTATCTCCCTTCGCTTTATCTGATTCCCAAATTTACTGCTGGATGCCACTACAAAAATTTATAAATAACACACTCCACAAACGCTAATGAAAAGAGTCAGACAGCTTCTTTGTTCTGAAGTTTAAAGCGCCTTCTAGTCTGCACAAGTCATCCAAGGCGCTAAAACATATTTGTGGCACTTGTAAAATGTGCCACAGACATATGCAACTCAAGAAAAGGCAGCGACTAAAGGAGTGTGAGACAATAACTACATGACAAATACACTAACTGAGTGACTGATGGCGGCGACAGTGATGACAGCAGAAAGCATAAATGCAGTTGAAGCGTGAGTATAGAGCAGGCTGCTTTAGTAGAAGAAAAACGTCACAACACATACAAAACGGAAAAAGTTCTTTTTATCAACTTGTTATTTAAATAACAGCCTGCTGGAGATGTGCGCACTGTTTTTAAAGTATGCAAAAAATCTAAAAATCAACAATGACAACCTGCATTGAATGATGATGAAAACACATAAGTATGTATAAAAGCGGCAGCAATGATAGTCCTACTGCCTAGACGATAAACGCAAACTATAGCTGTTTGAAAGCAAAAGGATAAAAAGTGAAACGCCCACATGGAAGCATTTTGTACGTAAGAAAGATCAAAGAAACTTAATGTAAATATGATTTTGTACTGGCAGCACTCACTTCTTGCCACAACGATCTCGGGCATGATTTCACAAATTACAACGAAATATTATGATGGCGTAGCTTGGGTACTGGAGCGATTGTATTTGCATACCCATTTATACTTATTTGATTCGGTATGATTTCTTACGTTTGCTGCACCAATATGTAAGTGCAAGTGATAAGTAAATGACTGTGGTAGGCAGACTATAGGAATGTTCTAAAATTGTAAGATTTAAGTGGAGATTTTTTTCACAAATTTTGCTTGTACAAATTATGGTAAGCAAGCTTAAGATCAGCATATCCTTGATATCAACTTTCGCAATCTGATCAGAACTATTTAGAAAGGGTGCATTTGAACAGCGCTAGCTTATTCTGCGGAGAGCCGCACAGTCACAGAAGCAGTACTCGATCGTTTCTTCCTTTTCTTTGTCATATAGCTATAAAGCTCATACAGCGTCATTGTAAAGGAACGCTCATCTATATAATATTTACGCCCAGTGTTTTCCAACAATTCAATGCTCAAATACCAACTAGATTCTTTATATGATCTGCGCCCTGAAGAGATGTGCTGTTTTATGCTGAGCCTTTTCTAGAGCAAAAATTGAAATAAATGAAGGCATCCAGTGCATTCACAACTTATGATATATTATGCAAAATATGACATTGTAAGAACTGATATTCGAGCAATGAAAGAAAGCGATGTTAAAGGTAATCTGCAAGAAGTACGGTTATTCAACAAATCGCGTTTACATAACCCTCGACCAGCTCATATCATGTAGAGGTGATTCAATTATCACTAGATCAGCCCTTAAATTGGTTTTTTCACTCCTCTTTTTACTGAAATCAGACTTCTGAGCGTTAGCTGATGTCATTCCCACCTTGCCTTTTTGTCAAACCTAAACGAAATCATAATCGCCATATCAAATCATATGATATGGAGATGGTACTACACTTTCCTTTGTTCTTAAATTACCTAAAGTGATAAAAGAAACGTCACCAGTGAGGACATACGATGTGGAGGTGATAACGATCTTCTTCCTTTTTCACTTTGTTTAAAACACACAAAAAATTCTTCCGATCAGATCATATGATGTTGTGGTGATATCGCAAATAGCCAGATGAAAATATTAGTTTTTTTGTGATATTACTGTTAGCATTTTTTGCTTAATCAAAACAAATAAAATAGCAAACACTGCTCATCTGATGTGAATATGAATCTCTTTTTCAGTTTTGATATTCTTTAAACAAACAAACAACCGTTTGATGATCTGATCATGCGATATAGGCTTATTATTTGCTTCCGTTAATTTTTATGTTGTTCAGTAAGAAAGAAACATCTTCACATCTTATCATGCGATGCTGTCACAAATGAAATTATCTATACGATGCATAGCTTATATCACTACTGCTTTCATTGTTCAAATCATACGATGTAGTCACAAATGTAATTATACCACGAGGAGACGACATCACACCTATTTGAACTGGTCCTCAACCAACTATAGAAAGCCGCCTTAAACCACTTTCTATTATCAGTGAGATGAAAGTGACTCTTGGCAAATACTACAAGGTTTATAGCACCTATGATAATTGCTGCTTCTATATGTGATAGCTATGCCACTCCTAGCGTGTGGAGTCTTATCGTGGCGAGCACAGGGCTATGCGCATACAATTCGACCGTTTCATCTCCAACCCGCACTTCATAAATCTGCTATTATTCAGCTAGGCCTAATTTAAGAGCATGTGACGCCAGAAGACAGTGTCCAGTCAGTATACCCAATATGAGCCTACAGTCCTCTATTTTCAATGATAAGACTTGCACATGATCTTCGACAATTTACAGCCCCGCGCTTGGTTCTACGCCTTTTCTGCTGTGGAAAATACTCCGAATGTATTTCTACCATGAAAAGCTTCTCAGTGAAAACACATTTGCTTTGTATCAGCATGGCATAAACATGTAGGTCCCGACAGTTTTTAGGGAAATATTTCAAAAGGAGCACGGCGCTTACTGGAAGAGAGGCTCGGCTTAAATCTACTCGGAGGTAAATGGCGCCAAGTATCCATTTTGATTTATAATCTGACTGGGTGGTCGCAGTACAAGCGTTGAGGGAACTGGGTATACTCGTATAAGGGATGTTGTTTTTTTCAGCTGATTTTTTGGACCCTACACAGAACACAACAGAACATAGAGTCAGAAAGCACGACTCTCATCACAGCGAGGTTGCACTGCTGTTTCCCTCCGAAACACTTTCAAATTTCTGGTCTTCCAAATATCGTAAGATTATCTAATTATTTCGATAAGTAGGCCAATTTTTTCTTCTTTAGCTGCTTTTTTTCTGTTCTCTAACCAAAATGGATGTTTCAAGCTTATGCCTGAATGTGAAGTTTCTTTAAAATTCATCGCAAGTTTCCCCTGTTTGGAACAAATTTCTAAATATCACGCGCCGGGTGCCACTTATAGAAATGTTCTCCTTTTTCCATGCATTGTCATCGGGCTCTCAACTACGGTTGATGCACAAAGTCTGTAGCTCGATGAGAAATCGCTCAAAAATTCGACGCATGATTTCATCCAATACGTACGACTTTTCCTAATTTCCATATCCGTGCACCCCTAGTGACAATTTTTGTCATATGAGTGGCCTTTGCAAAAAGAGTTTACATTTCAAATATCTAGCTTATCAGTAGGGCTCAATGTTGTATTAAGAGCTTCACCTCCGAGTGATTACTTAAGCTTCGACCACGAAGTTTTCAATATCGGACGAGCTTTTTTCTCTCACAAAGAATTTGGTAGGGTCCTGAAGTACGCTACAGGGTTCAAGATTTAAGCTCAACGGTATGTTATTCTAAAATCTATTTCATGATTCCAAAATCTTATACTGACTTAACAAAAACGAAGAAAAAAATAACCACAATTTGCTAAGCAAAAATCAATACATATGTGGCTCACGCTTGCCCATCATTGCGTATGCAGTCTAGGAATACTGTCGAGTTTGACGGCGGCTAGCGTTTTTTAAATGACAGCAAATATAGAAGTAATAACATTAAAAGAAAATCATTAAAGGATAGTTACAGCGCATAGTTAAATGGAACACACACGAGCTAAGGACTCGTATGCCTGGAAAAATCCATTATACTTGCACTTGAATCAATTTTACCGCCTTAAAGGAGGGAAAGTGTAAGTAAAACATAAATCTGCAAACAATTAGAGCAACGAAAAATTAAAAATAAAATGCAGCGCTTGAAGATAAAGAGAGCTCGCATTTGATATATACCGAAGGTCCAACCTTCAAACCAACCGACCTTTAAGTGAGCGCATCATCAAAGGGCGTAACTAATTTTTGTCGCCTTTTATGACACTTTCTTTAAACACAAAAAAAAATACTGCTTAGCGGCTATTAAAGAGACACATCGCCTACAAGTTCATGGATGAGTGAGAAATTTGTTACACTTGTTACGCCGTTCACACGACGGCACATCCTGGGATATCCCAACGACGAAACAAAGAAAGTGAGCATCCAGCAGACATAGACACGCTGTCTTTGCAGATCTTCAAAGCGGCCTAATGTGAGGGCACGTTTAGCTACTACCTATGTTGCTAGCAACAATGACTGCCAATCGATCGATCGAGATGATTTTTCTTTATTGATCAATGCACAATTTCGTCACACCAAAAAATTCACAAATTCTTCCGGTTGTTGCCTTAGAGCAACGTGTGTGTTCCATGGCCACTGTAAGGTTTAGGCTGCCTGCAGTGCAACAGCGTGCGGAGCGCATTTTTATAAATTCACATGCACCCAAAGCATTTAGTACTACAGATTTTACTTGCCGCCCTTTTTCTCTAATTTTTTTTATGTTTTGTATTCCATATGTTCGATTATACTTATTCTTTTGTCTATTTGTCGCATACAGTTTTGTTTGTCTACCGTTTGTTTGTCGCCCGCATGCAAGTGATTATTTTGCGGTAGGTCCTCAACAGTTTTGTCACAATTCATCTTCGCCACGGTATATCCTCCAGCCGTCACTGTGACAGTTGTAGGCTGTCTGTTTGTCTGTTTGCACACTGCCATTATTTGCCGACCTATTTGTCTGCTCTTCCATCCATCAGTATTTGCTTAGAGTTTTTTTTAACTTTTTCGATTGTGTGAATTGTCATTGGAAAATCGTGCAATGCGTTACTAATATGAAATTCGTTCCGAAAATGTGTTCCGAATGTTGAGACTTTTTGCAATGATTTTTCGTATTTTCTTTTTAAAATTCTGAAAGATTCGAAGATTTGTGACGGTTCGAAAAGAAAATTAAAGAAATTTCTATGTACTATTCAGGCTTAAGGAATATCTCTGTTCAACGACTGATTTTGAAAGTATAGAAGATATGGAGAGTATCTATAGAATGTATAACCTTTTTAGAAAAGGTTTTCAATGATATTTTTTTATTAGTTGTCCGCTCACTTGAATCATGGGATCTGCGGTATGCTAGGCCAAGACACTACCCCAAACCAAGGCGATCATTTCAACAAACTTTATATTAGGATAAAGGATAATGATGAGATTCAAAACAAAAAAAAAGAAAAGCATGGAGATAAGGATTTGCGAACAACCGATATTGAAGGACGTTATAAGCCAAAGGGAGGTAACACTAAAACTACGGCTTTCCAAAGAAGGCAACACTTACATTACGGCTGTATACCTTAGGATGAGTGATGTGGCGAAGCTGTCACTGACTGGGGAGCTGGTTGATCGTAGCAATCCCTAAGGATATATGTCTGCTTAAAGGTATATAACAAAAAAACATGTAAGGCGCCGATAACGTCCGAAGAGATTTTAGGTAGAGCTACTCTCTTTGCGTCGTGCTCCTTTTTTAATTTTTCCTACAAATTGGCTGGACGGGACCTACTTGTTTTATGCCGACTCAGAACAGCGCCTGCAAGGCAGATGACTTTTTCACTGGGAAGCTTTTCATGGCAGAAAGACACTCGGAGCGCTTGTAAAACACTGCCGAGGGGCGACCCACTTAGAAAAATTTTCTTCTAATTGAAAAATGTTGTTTCTAAAATTTTGTTTTGCTTTGCTCGGGCCGTAAACCCCGGATCTTCGGTGTGGTAGGCGGAGAACGCTACCATTATACCACGGCGGACACCGAAAGGTAAAATTTTTAGAAAGGGCGCTCCTTTGCTTAATGCCCAAGATGATGTGGGAAGAACCTAGTACAACCCATACAACCTTTGTTTCCGCTGGGTGGTGATGTGATGTAAAGATGATAGCATACACAACATCGCGAGTTTGTAGTAGGTAGAGGAAGTTGTTACGAACTTTAAAAGGAAAGGTACGAATGTACTATGCTTGTTGAAGTCGGAGGATACGCTGCGCTTTAAACAGAGTCAGAGTCCGATTAATCCGACACAAGAGAGTGGTTCTAGGACTACGGAGGAAGGTCACCACTATAACTCCCAAATAAACACGCAGCTTCGGAAAATGTCCTGGGGTACAGGCAAAATGTTCCTGCGACTCAGAAAAATAAGCCACAAGGATAATAATCCTAGCAAGCTAAAGGTGAGCGAGACTGCAAAAGACCGCAAAAACCAAAAGAAAAGGAGACAGGGGGAGGGCGCGAACGTGTTAGAGGGTGTCAAGCAGCCAGATGGTGCCTCGAGTATTCAGATGAACCTCCAATTCAACATTAACGCATAGGGAGAGAAGTGCCGAGGATAAATAACTTAACATGCAAGGAGCAGGAGGGGAAGAGGGCAACGTAGACGTCAGGACGAAGGTGTTGGAGGGGGACAAATCGGCCTAATTCTGCTGCGAGTGTTACAAAGAAACCTCCAACACAGGTAAGTGGCGCCGATCAAGCTCCTCCAAATCCTTGAGCGAACGAAAGATGACGAGAAATAAGGACAAACAATAATTCCTCCATGGGTTCTTGCCATGTTGTTATTTTGGTCAAATATCCATAAGGAAAAATTTCAAATTTTTTTTAAGCCAATTAAATTTTTACAGTAGCATGTAGGAATAATAAAAATAAGTCTTGGTTTACATAAATTACTATCAAAATAAGAAGTGGTTTGTCGATATTAGGGAACGGAACAAAAAAAGGCTATGCGTATGAATATTAAAGCCAAAGACCACTAAAACAACACCTCGATTCTGATACAGCAACAACTGCTGAAACAAAAGTAAAAAAGCAATGCTGTAAAATGTTTATGAAAGCTGTACGCTCTTTTTCCTATAAGCCAAAAGCGTTGGTAATAAATGACGTCTGCGAAATTATTAATCATACATTTTATGCCGTTAAGCTTTAATAGGCTTAGAAGCATGTGGAAGTGAGTTTCTGCTGGCACTTACATACATATGTATATGTATAAAGATTTTTAACCTTTGAAACATCTTAAAAATTGTTGAGGATGAAGTTTTTCGGGTCAAGTTTGACACTCGAAGTAAATTTTGGAAACTGGATACGAAATTCTTATAGACGGGGTTTGACCCTTAAGTGAACATAGGTTTGAGTAAATAAAAAATAAATTTGACATAACTTTATATGAAAATAAGCTTCAAAATTCAAGTTGAAGTTGTAAGATTTTACTTTATATTTATTCATTCGACCCGTAAATGTGTCAAGTTGAAAAATCAAATACATATTTCCTTAATTTTAGTCGTGAATTTCGATATGTAAAAATACAGGTGCACGTCTAGTAAACTTATATTTTTAAGCTGAATAGCGTCCGCCCAGGGGTTGAAATTAAATCGCAACCGAGGTAACTTCACCAGAAACAAAAAAATTCGGGCTTTTCGCCGACTTTTTATCGCTAACAATTAACACCGACGAGTCATTGTTATACTCAGTTAGCAGAGCTCACAGATAATATTAACTTTGATAGGATAACGGTTGGATGTACAGGTATAAAGGAATCGAGATAGATATAGACTTCCATATATCAAAATCATCAGAATCGAAAAAAAATTTGATTGAGCCATGTCCGTCCGTCCGCCCGTTAACACGATAACTTGAGCAAATTTTGAGGTATCTTGATGAAATTTGGTATGCAGTTTCCTGAGCTCTCATCTCAGATCGTTATATAAAATGAACGATATCGGGCTATAACCACGCCCACTTTTTCGATATCGAAAGTTTCGAAAAATCGAAAAAGTGCGATAATTCATTACCAAAGACAGGCAAAGCAATGAAACTTGGTAGGTGAGTTTAACTTGTGATGCGGAATCGAAAATTAGTATAATTTTGGACAATGGGCGTGGCGCAGCCCACTTTTAAAAGAAGGTAATTTAGAAGTTTTGCAAGCTGTAATTTAGCAGTCGTTGAAGATATCATGATGAAATTTGGCAGGAATGTTACTCCTATTACTTTATGTATGCCTGATAAAAATTAGCAAAATCGGAGAACGACCACGCCCACTTTAAAAAAAATTTTTTTTAAGTCAAATTTTAACAAAAAAATTTTTTCTTTACAGTATATAAGTAAATTATGTCAACATTCAACTCCAGTAATGATATGGTGCAACAAAATACAAAAATAAAAGAAAATTTCAAAATGGGCGTGGCTCCGCCCTTTTTCATTTAATTTGTCTAGGATAATTTTAATGCTAGGATAATTTTAAGTCGAACAAAAATTTACCAATCCTTGTGAAATTTGGTAGGGGCTTAGATTCTAAGACGATAACTTATTTCTGTGAAAAAGGGCGAAATGGGTTGAAGCCACGCCCAGTTTTTATACACAGTCGACCGTCTGTCCTTCCGCTCGGCCGATAATACGATAACTTGAGCAAAAATCGATATATCTTTACTAAACTCAGTTAACGTACTTATCTGATCTCACTTTGTATTGGTGTAAAAAATGGCCGAAATTCGACTATGACCACGCCCACTTTTCGATATCGAAAATTACGAAAAATGAAAAAATGCCATAATTCTATACCAAATACGAAAAAAGGGATAAAACATGGTTGGATTGGTTTATTGACGCAAAATATAACTTTAGAAAAAAACTTTGTAAAATGGATGTGATACCTACCATGTTAAGTAGAAGAAAATGAAAACGATTTGCAGGGCGAAAAAAAACCCTTGAAATCTTGGCAGGAATACTGCTCGTGTTATTACATATATAAATAAATTAGCGGTATCCAACAGATGATGTCCTGGGTCACCCTGGTCCACATTTTGGTCGATATCTGGAAAACGCCTTCACATATACAACTACCACCACTCCCTTTTAAATTCCTCATTGATACATTTAATTTGATACCCATATCGTACAAACACATTCTAGAGTCAGCCCTGGTCCACCTTTATGGCGATATCTCGAAAAGGCGACCACCTATAGAACTATGGCCCACTCCCTCATATAATACTCTTTAATACCTTTCGTTTGATACACATGTCATACAAACACATTCCAGGGTTACCCTCGGTTCATTTTCCTACATGGTTATTTTCCCTTATTTTGTCACCATAGCTCTCAACTGAGTATGTAATGTTCGGTTACACCCGAACTTAACCATCCTTACTTGTTTTATTATTGGTTTAATATTATAGACGATTATTATTGTCGAATTTTCTATTTGTTATCATCTTGTCATCATTCTCATATTGATTTCTTATGCGCTTGTTATAGAAGGATTACACATGTGTCTTCAAGTTTTATATTGAAATTTTATTGGTGTTTGTGCCACAGCAAACGGATGAGTCGTCATTAAGAAATTGCCGATAAAAACAGGCAACATTCCGATGTGAAATCGATAACTTTTCGATAGCAAATTGAAACATTTTTGATAACAAAATCTATAATTTTTCGTTAACAGGCTGATAATAAATTTGTAGCACTCGGATAACCAATCCGTAAGTTTTCGAAAACATATAGATATCCTTTTAATAAAATATCTATAATTTTTTAGTGGGTAATCGATAAATTTTTGATAACCATTAGATAAGCTTCCGATAACATATTGATAATTTTTCGAATAGCCCGGCGAATAAAAATCGATGTTATTCAAATGAGTTTAATTTAACTTAATTTTTTTATATTTTATTTAGGTAAAATTTGTTCGCTTTATTTCATTTTAATTTATTGTAATTGTATTTTATATTGTTTTGTATTATTATTATTTTGTTTCATTTAATTTAATTTGATTTCACTTCAACTTATTTTTTTTTAAATAAACTTTTTTAATTTTATTTTATTTTATTTACTTTTATATTTTTATTTTATTTTATTTTAATTTTTTTTACCTTTATCTTATTTAATCACTTTTTTATGTTTTTCATTTAGATTTTTCTTTTAAATAAAGTTTTTTAATTTAATTTTATTTTATTTAATTTAAATTTTTTATATAATTATTTTCTTTTTAACTTTATTTTGTTTAATCTATTTTTTTTGTTTCATTTTCTATAATTTTTATTACTACGTACAAATCTAACCACATAATGTACAAAGAAATTAAACCTGAATAACTAACCACGTGTTTGTTATTTTATAAACCCTTAGTGTATCAGTGTTTGCTCATATTTGTCACGTTATCGCTCTCTCGCTTTCTAACAAAAGTGCAGTGTATTCATCTCTTCGTGAATTTTCATGCATAAACGTTGTGTATACATATGCTCATATTACGCTCTTACCTTTAAATTATTTATTACTCCATACAGCATTTTAAAACTACACATTACGCCTACGCTTCCACATTCTCTATTACTCCATACAATAAATCATTACCCACACTACTCCTACATTTACATTTTTCATATATGTATCCCCCATACAGCATACCACTTATAAAGACTACGCTTACGCTAACACCTGACCGTGAGCAAAGATGTTTACAAATAAGAAAGTGTATCAAAGTGAAAAGAAATTTAGTATTGATTCAAAGAAATCTTTTTCTGATTTATCTTGTTTTGTCGATTTTCCGAGATAAATGATGTATATTGGAACGATTTTCCGTCATCCCTTGTCAAATTTAGTTTTGAGACAAACCGGTTTCGGCGTTGTGGCATAATCAGAGAACGAAAATCGATACTGATGATGGCACAACGCCGAAATCGGTTTGTCTCGTACCAAATTTGACAAGGGATGACGGAAAATCGTTCCAATATACATAAAATCTTTTTCGCTTCAACTAGTCAAATTTTCCCCCGTAGGCCTTTTAAAGGTTAAGCGCTACGTAAGGTGCTTGTAATGGGGATATTTATGTGCATCTCGGCTGAATACCAATAAAGTGTATGCTTTAGTTTATGTACTACGTGGTGTAAGTCTGTATGTATATAAAGGGTAACAGGTTAAGATGTAGATGTTTGAGGTATTAACATATGTAACTGTCAATAAAATATGCATAAATTTCTCGCTTAGTTGTGTGGTAATAAGAAAAGCTGCGAGAGTGTTTGCGGTAAGTGCTTAAGACACCAATTTCAAAGCTAACAAAGAAAATAAGCAAAGTTTATAATTATATCACACGCTGCTTGATACGATTTGTTTATTTGGAAGAAGCTCAAACCAGAGCTCTAGAATAACTCTCAAATGGCTGCTCTTTTAGTAACTTTTTTGTAAGTAGAGATCTAAAATTAATCTTTAAAGGTTTTTTTGGTTTTTCTATGTTATTAGTCTTGTTTTGAAGCAAAAATTCTGCGTAACAAAGGTTTTCCTCCCCTCACTTGGTTAGGCATCTTGTCGTTGGTGTGATTTTTAAGCCGAATAGCGCACGATCTAATGGCTGAGCGATTAAGAGGTTGCAATTACGCCGTTCCGACTCGTAGAAGGGTGGCGGGACTACCAACCCTCAAATTCAGGATAAGGGGCCGCATCGGGAATTAATGGATGGCCTTAGCACAGCAAGAACGCTGCGATGGCGGGGTTTTCGGGGTTCAATAATAGACCGATGAGCCCGCCTTGACGTGCAAGTTGACTTAAGGTCAATATGAACAATTTTAATTAGCGGGGCGTTCGACTGGGGAAGCGAAAGTAGTGGAGCGGCAGGCGAATTCAAAAGGAGAAGTCGTGTGAAAAAGGGTACTGAGCAGAGAAGTAAGAGAGCTTTCTCACAGTGTCATGCGCTACTAAGAACTGTCCAAAACTTGAGCAGTGTTCGAACCAATAGAACTGAAGAGTGAGCGCCTTAAATTTGCCCGTTAGACTGTAGAAGTAGGTCGAACTGCGAGAAACCCTCGGTACTGCAATCAGTACGAGGAAGAGAAGATTTAGTCGGCAGAATGAATATACAACATTCGACTGAAGACGACAAGCCTGCTTTCAAGAGGCAAAAAGGATCTAGTACCAGGACCGAGATGCAGGCTAACCACATATGCAAGACAAGTGGGTCTAAAACTGTAGGATAGATGAGCCCAATAGAAAAGTAACAATGAACTCCAAAGCTTCGAGTCTGTTTAAGTGTCTTAAACTATGAATATTTTCCTTTCGTTTGTTTCACTAGCCATTGAGTGCGCTTGTAATTCTCAACTGGTTAGTGAAATATTCTAAAGACATAGTTTTTTTATACGCGCAATCGGTTGGTAGGGTGAAAACTGTAATCGTGCTACCTTAGAATAACCAGGTATTTATTCTGGCGTCCTGTCATATGGCCCTGAGAAATTCACGAGGCAAGTAGATAAGGAAGTAGAAAGGAAGGGAAGGTTGGGCATAGGCGCGGATGCAAATGTGGACTGCAATGCGTACGAGGAGGTGACTTTATATTTTGTTACATATTGCAAGGCAATTCGCAAAAAGCCAAGACAGGCAGTTTACGCACAACTCCAGAAATGTTCTTGATATCGTATTTGGAGAGTCTCTGATAGCCCATCCGCGAATATCAACTTCAGCATTTTCTTAAGAGGTCTTAGAAGGCGGGAGGCGCTTATGACTACCTACAACAGAGCGCGCCTTCTAAGAAGATTCAGAGGAAAATAAAAGTCGACATGATGATGCGAGGAGCTGAGTCTTCTTAGAAGATAGGTAAAAGAAATGTTTAAGCTGGCGGAAAGCTTAATGTATAGGTACGAGTATGGCAATCTGATGAGGATATATGAGTGCAAAGTTCACAGAGCAAACGAGTCTGTTGAAAACCTTATGTGCTATAATCGAATGGTCCAGAAAAAAGCGCGGTTAAAGAAACTCCTACCTCCGGGAGATTTTTTCGTGGCAGAATAGAAACACCTAACTGGTACTTACGCGCTTTTGGCAAAAACATTAGCTCAGAAACCCTTAGCGAATGACGTTTAAAACAGACAGTCGAGCTAGGGTGATATAATGAGCAAGCGAAATCTACGCAGGAATATGAAAGTTCAAGTTCATACTCTGCAGATGAAAATATAAAGCGCGGCTGATATTGTAAGTTTGCTTGGCACAAAATTACTTGAACCAACTCTCCTCCATAACCTAGAACTGAAATATTTTACAAATCATGCCAATATTTTTGATGATTTTCTTGCTCATGGCGCTCATCATCATCGATCCTCAGTAAAGAAATCTTCGTCTATATCTTTGTATTAATTTATATGGCATACATGTATAGGTATCTATATCGCTCATTACTTCAATAGTGTCATAACTAAAAAAAACGAATTTTGGGTTAATACATATAAACGTACCCAATATCATGTTCTATGTTGTATAAAAAAATCTTTGGGATCAGTTAAAAATTTACCACATGCTATAAAACTGAAAATATGCCTTTATATGCGTACATATGCCAGTTAAAATCTTTGAATGGCTCTCCTGGAAAATTGTGTTTTTTGAGTTATGACACTATTGAAGTAAATGAGCGATATATATCAACACATTAACACAATTTTAGGATTCCACATGCAGTTGTATCCTCTCCCTTTTACCTCCAACCAAAACCTAACGATCTACTATTTGTATTTACTTATAATCGCAAATAGCACATAAATAATGGACTTAAATGTCAAAAGGGAACAATCAATTTGTTTTTCTGCTTTTACGACAAACTCTTGGTTGCCACCTAAAAGTTTCAATGTCTTAATGCGCTTTTGCGACACAAACAGCCATAAACTGAAAAATAAGTAAAATAAATAAGTAAGTGTTACAACAACACCATCTACAAAATGCTAAAAATGCCAGCAGAAAGCGCCACAAGTTATTTGCTCCAGGCGGAACATATGTATTTAGAAAATTTTTTATTGTTTTTCTTTTATTATTTGAAGTTTTTTAAAATCACTTTTTTACTTTAAGCACTTTTCCATACAATTTACTTTGCTTTCTCTGCCTTTTCCTCAATCCATGGTTTTGCTACACTTTGCATCCGCTGCAAACGCCAAAAGGGCGGACGGCCAAACCGACAAACGCTCATATGCACACTTGAAAACTCGGCCGCCTTTGTTTGGCGCGTCTCTAAAGGCATG
Source organism: Eurosta solidaginis (assembly GCA_029619165.1). NCBI lineage: Eukaryota > Metazoa > Arthropoda > Insecta > Diptera > Tephritidae > Eurosta > Eurosta solidaginis. Next base: position 18,222 of record JARSSU010043306.1, read on the forward strand.
CCAACATAGTAAGCCAAAGCCGGAAAGTAAATAAGCTGCATGGCGGCCTGGCAGGGAATCAGATGGTGGTACTGCTGCTGCTGAGTGCTTAAGTGCTTCCGAAGTGAAACAAATCTGTGACATGTGTTGCTCGCTGATCACTGCTGGCTGCTGGGCTACTGAGCTTCAGACTGCTTTCTTGCAATTTATTTTTGTAGCAAAAAATGACGGGCAAGTGTCGTTGTTGTTTTTCATATTCTTTATAAATTCTGCACAAAGTGCTTTTTGGGCTACTGTTTTTCTTTTAAGCGAATTTGAATCTGCTGTAATTAATTTTTTATTTTTTGAGCGCTGCCACAATGTTGCCTTTTTTTGCCAAATTGTTTCACTTTCGTACTGTTGTATTAAAAAAATTTTTAGTATTTTGTGCTTCGAACCTCGCTGCACTGCTTCCTGTTCTTCAAACCCGCTCTTTTTTAAACTGCTACACTTTAGCGCATTTTTAGTGCATTTTAAGCGGATTTTTCACATAATGCGACGCCAATGACGCTCTGACAAACATATTGAGCGTCTCGCTTCCACCCAGTTGGGTGGGGTGGAGCAAGAGTGTGAAGGCATTGAAGATAAGTATGTATTTCAACAGTGTTGCTCAAGGCAACGTGGCACGGACGTGTATTTTTTTAAAACCCAGAAGTCGTCAACAACATAACTCTGCAGCGAAAAAGAGAGTCACGCAAATCACCAGTTTCGCTCTACAGATTTAATGACTACCTCCAAACTGGTGCTTATTGGATACAGAGCGGGATCGTGTATGGTCCACACTTGTACCAACAGCGCTTACGTCTGAGCTTTATGAATTTCAATTAATTACTCAAGGTAGCGACTATTTCAGAACCACCTGCGACTCAACTGGTTCAGTTGGAAAGCGTTTAGAACGGTCTAAAAAGTGAAACAATTGCTCTTTAGAAGGATATCACAAGGTTAAAAGTGTAAGTTAAAATCAGAGCCTTGGGGATAGAATTAGAACTATCACAGTTTGATAGCTATTACTTAAAAATGCGAAAATTTGGGATTATTTTATTTGTTCCATTGCCAAAAACACACAAAGAGGGCAAACGACTAGAAATACTGACTTTTACATGCCTCAGTCAGCCACACAAAGCGATCAGTAAAAATCACCCTCTTTTCTGAATGAACACACAGCACACTACACATACATAAACATCTTTTGACAATACCGACTCATATACCTATAAAATAAGACAAACGACAACATATATCGGAACGAAAATAGGCAGTGATGATGGCACAACGCTGAGACACTTATTTACGCCTTTATTCTGTATTCAGCAGCCTTACAGCATACGCCAAAAGTACAATCTCGAAGTCGTAAGTTCAAAACAATATTTTAGAGGCTAACTTCGAAACAAGCAGATTCCACTAAATCTATTATATTATGGCTCCGATAATCTGTGATTTAAAAGACTACAACTTGTCTTGTGGTGAATTAACGAATTTTCAAACTTCCTTATCAAAATCAGATAGATTCTATGATTTTGGGAACATAATAAAAATCATATTTTAGAGTCCTGAGTCAGCATTCCATGTTGCCAATGTGTTGCACATCACTATTCATTGCGTATATTAGCATCGGTCTATACGAAATGCTGTGGTTATTTATGTAATCTGCTTATGCGTGCAATGCTCCGAAGAATGCCTGCATCAGCTGTTAAGTGCGATGGGCTTCTGTTTGTTGCAACAGTTGTTAGCAACAATCGTTTATTTTTCGTATTTATTTATTTAAATTTTTTCAGCGCCATTCCCTCACCATCACATATTGCGTCATTTATTTTTGTCGCTAATGTTGCTGCCGTTATTGTATGTGTTGCCTCCACATTTGTTGCTATTTTGTTGCTGTTACATTTCGCAGCTTCTGCTTTTGTTGCTGCTGTCTGTACATGACTTGGATTGTTGCATTGAATGTATCGAATGGAATGGCATTGTGAAATGGAATTACATTGGAATGCTGCCGTTGTCACACACACAGACACACATGCATGTGTTCATAAATAAATGTTTGCTTTCATACTAACATGCGGTTGAAGGTGTGGCATGCTACATGTCGCTTGGCGTGGGTAGCTGTCAGCTGTGGAGATATGCTGCATTTAACGTATTGAAAAAATTAATGCAACATTTTTATTTGCTGTCAATGACAGTTTTGTTTCATGAGACAATATTTGCAAGTTCAACTAAGAAAAATTTGTTTATCTAATATTCAAGTAAGCGTATACTTTATTTTAATATTCAGAAAATTTGTCATGATTTAAGTGTTTAGATCGAGGTGGAAACAAAAATTTCGGAAGCAACGAGTTTTCGCAATAATGAAAGATGGCTACTTATGCAAATGCTGTTGCATGGTAATTTGCCAAAATGTCGTTAAATTCATCATTATAAATTATAAACGAATCATTTGACTGAAACATTTCATATTTTCAATTAAATTGTAAGGTATAATTTCGATCTGCATACAAAAAATAATAATGGTTGTCTTATTTCTCTTACTTTTGCTAAGGAAAATTATATAAAAAAAGCAATTTGTGTGTTGTTCGCTATAACACACATTCAAACATGCGCTCAGCGAGGGCATCCACCATTCGTAGATAGATAAAATGCTTGAAAAAGACCAACATTCGCTAGTATACTTAACGACACCATCACCCATACTTTCGAACCATTTTGAGGATCTGTGATGCCCTGATGTCATACTCTATAACTGGCGTAGATATCCGAAAGGAGCTCTCAGGCAGCGTTAAATGGGTATCTTATAGCCGCGCAGTGCATATGAGGTGACCAGCTCTTTTTTCTCTACGTCTTCTTGAACACTCACTACAGCATCGACGATACTTCCTGCATGCCTACCATTAAGACAGTGCTCTGTAAGTAATTCTTACGCATGAAACTTTATCCCCACTTATGGTGATAGTGTGACGGAATCTCTTAATATCCTATTATGGCTAGGATTTTAATATTTTCGAAACCCTCTTGTAGCAGTATTTTGCTGTCTTGCAGGTAGATGTGCCTTTTAGCATAAGCTTGCATGCCGCATAGGGTATAAACGTTATTCGTCAGGAAGAATCTTCTACCCCGTGCCTTTGCCTAAAAAGATCGTCGCCAATATAGTTACCCTCAGTGTCCCGGAACCCACGTTACGCGTACGTGGTTCCTTTGGGCCCTCTTCGGCTACATTTTAGTGTTATATCATATTTAATGAGTAACAGCCACGGGACTCGCCGCTTGGATGTCGCTGATGATTTCCTTGCCAATAGTGAGTATTTCTATCTAATCCGCTACTTCGTTGATAGCTTCCGGCTGAAATCTACTACAATGATCAGGTAATCTGAAGAGAATTGAATGTCTCGGGCCTTTAAATCATCCCTCCTCGAGAGGGACCGAGGAAGAGATAAAGTTACACGAAGATAAAAGGCAATTAGAAAGAGATATTGGAGACATTGTAAGAGAGAAAATTTGTTGAAATACAGATAATGAGAAAAAGATACAGAGAAAGTAGAAGGAGAAAAGAAAAAGAAGAGGAAACAAAAGAGAAATACAGGTAGTGGCGAGACGGCGAGAGTGGAAGAGAGATAGAGAATGATAATAAGAGAGATAAAGATAAGAGAGAGCAACAGAAAAGAAGGAGAGAGATAGGGTGAAGAAAGACTTAAAAACTTCACAAAAATCAGGCAGATATATCAAAGCTAGGGCAGAAAAGCCTATGCCGGGAGTGCTTGTATTTTATATAAAACTAAGTAGAGGATAACGTTACTTACAAAAACTGCAGTATTAAAAGTATGGCCTTAAAATTAAAGGTTATGAGCACCGAGTGATAAAAACAAAAAACAATATCCAATCTCACTTATAGACAACCTTCAAAGTTACATTTATTCATTGCTACCAATGAAATCGAGTTTTCGTAAATGAAATACGGAAATCACTTAACGGCAAATGATTGACGGTTTAGTGTGTCGATGGACAAAAGGTAAAAAAATTAAGATAGGGGATTAACTATAAACATGACACGACGCATTAAAGCCCATTGTAAGCACAACTAATGCAAGCTTATCACTGCAACGAGAGATAAATTTCGCTTGAGCGGCTTTCTAACATTGCATGCATACAAATAGTAACAACAACTAATAAAAACTATATAACGGATTGAATAAAAAACTTCTAAGCTAAAGATAACTTAAAAAAAGAAAGAGTTAAAATTTTTAAACTGAAATCCCAAAATCACGCCCTACTACAATCTATCAACAGTGCTGCAACAAATCGGCACCACACCCCACACGACTATCACAGCCGAGTCGAAAAAGCTGTCTACGACAGGCTTACACCATAAATAAAAGCAAATCAACGGCAACAAAGTGTTGAATGCCCTAAATTATGTGGCGGCAATGTTAACGCCCCGAAAATGACACTTTCGTATTGTAATTTTGAGCGACACTTTATGACACTTAACATGTCAAACAAATTGACAATCCAACCAATGACATTTGTAGATAAACAAATGCTGAATAACGTTGAGTAACAACAAATACAACATTAATAGCAACAAAAGCAATAAGCATAATATAAAATGCCAACAATGACATTAAAGTGATTTGGTGGCTGCATTTTGGTTGCTTTCAATGCTTTGAAACGCATTAAGGACCACCTACCCATGCCGACAGTCTTTACTACGATCTAAAGGCATATGCAATGTCCGTAAGTACATATGTATATGAATGTGTGGGAGGTAAACAAAAAAATAACAGCTACGCGAAAGCTGATATTAAAACAATTAAGCTACAAATCAGCAATCAGAGTAAACAAGTTTTGTCGAGTTGACATGATACGCTACGCGGCATTGAAGTCCGCATATTTTTATACCTCTCATGAAAATGAAATGGTATATTAAGTTTATCATGAATCTCAAAAATTGTAAGTCCCTTTAAGGAGAAGAGATAAGCCCACCAATAAGTATACCGAAATGATCAAGATGACGAGCTGAGTAATTTAGCCATATCCGTCTGTCTGTCTGTTTGAATGCAACCTAGTCCATCTTGATAAAATTGAGTGAGCGTCCGATTATACATTTGTGGAAACCGGCCGGATCGGTATATAGCATTTTTTTATATCTTCCTCACCATATGCGTTCGTATATTGCACATATTGTTGTCTGAAATAAAATAATTAAACATTTTTTTAAGTTTAAACGGTTTTATTAAAAACAATACTTACATTTAATTATAATAATACTAAAGATAGAAAATAATTAGGTGGGTCTTAGGTACTAGTCATCACACTCCTCATAAGTCTAGGGCGTTGATAGACTAAATAATAAAAGCGTTGGGCGCGTGAAATTTCTTAAAACGTGACGCCAGCATAACCCTGATTAAGGTTCAGTTGGTCTTACTTATGACTATCAATAGAAATTTGCTTCTAGCTTTTAGTATTATTGTTATTTAATGTAAGTATTGTTTTCAATAAACCGTCTAACTTAATTTTTTTTGTAATTATTTTATTTTCAAGTTTTTAATTTTTATTTAATTGCCTATTATTTTCATTCTATTTAGCTCATTTGCGCCTCACCATTACAAGGACCCTTTCCTGACAATTTTGTGACAATTGTAACTCCTCAGTACATAATCCTTCCAAAGACTTTACTTGACTTGGTGCCACGTATGTACTTCCTCCTCGAGCTCCAAAGTATTTTCGCTTTTATTCTCACTTCTATCAAACTGCATGTAATATTTGTTCCAAAATTTGCCAAATGGGGCCACAACCACAATTTTTTTGAACATCTCGGTCTTTGCGGCACCTAGCAGAAATTTTTTTCATAAAATGATTTCTATTTCTGTATGTAATACGTGTTCCAAATATAAGCCAATCGGACAACAATACGATTTTTTGAATATTATGATCCTAGCGGCACTTAGCGGGATTTTTTTCATAAAGCGATTTCTATTTCTGTATCTAATATGTGTCGCAAATCCGACTACAATACGATTTTTTTTATATTTCGATGCTTGCGCCACCTGGCGGCGATTTTTTCATGGGTAGATTTTTATTTCTGTATGTAATACGTGTTCCAATATGAGCGAAATCGGACCAATAATATTTTTTTTTAAATATATCGATCCATGCGCTATCTAGCGGAGTTTTTTTTCTATTTATTGCATTGTCATCGAGTTCTGGACTATATTCCAAGTTTCAAGCTTATAGCTTATCGGAAGTTACTTAAATTTCAATACCACATTCTGTTCGCTACACAGAGCCAAGTTAATAAAACTGTTTAAAAATTGAGCGGCGTCAGCCCCGTATAATAATATATTTTAATTTGCTATATCTCCATAGTAGGAATCCCTGTTTGGTATAGAAGTTGCAAATATCAAAAATTTAGTTGTGAAGGTGGAGGAGTAGAAATGAATGCGGCAATAGGAGCAAGAGTGATTGAGAGTAGATGTGATTGAGTTGGAGTGAAACTATAATTTTTAAATTACTATATTGCTATATAGGCGTAACGATGCCATATATGGAGGTCATTTAGGTGGGAGAGATAGAAATATAGAAGTGGGGGTGGGAATGGAAGTGGGAGCGAAAGTCGGCGGAGAAACAAAAATGTGATTTCGCTTTTTCTAGATAATTACCTATAAGGGGTATACAATATTTTATTTATTTATTATATATGAGATATTTCAGGTGGTAGAGTTGAGGGCGTTGGATCGATGTGGAGTGGTAGGGGTGTGCAAGTGTGATATAAGGAAATAATAGCCCTTATATAATCGTATAGGTATTTTGCCACGGTCGCCATGTTTAGGTTAAGTTACTTCTGTAATGCTGCTCTCTTCGTGGGACGCCAAGTGGCGTTATCTTGGCCGCCAGCTATTGCCTTGGTGGGCGCCGCTCCTATAGTCGCCATGTTAGTTTTCATTTTAATTTTCGTGGCGGTCTCCCTCCGCCAGACACGCATTTAATTAAAAACTTTATTTAAAAACTTTACTTTTAAAAATACTTTTTTTTCTCAATATCAATTGGAGACTCCGCAGTATAAAGCTGCCGAAAATATATACTGACTGACCTTCGGCTTTCTTTCTTTATCTTTTTGTTAGTTTTCTTTGTGTCATGTGGGCTGCAGTTGCATTAAGTCCACGTACATAAACTACCTATACTAATTTATATAAGGGCTTATTATTTCCTTATAGTGATTGAAACAAATATTTGAATTCGCTATATTTCCTTAATTATTTGAAGGTATGGCATACACCTTGCTTCATATGTAGATTCTATATATGAGTGTTCTTTAGGTGGGAGAGGTAAGGGCGTGGTAATGGGAGTAGGAGTAAGAGCGGGAGAGAAAAAATATAAATTCGCGATATCATCGTATTTATTAGGGGTATCCAATATTTGGTAACTAGATTCCATCTAGCGGTAATTATGTAGGAGTGGTAAGGGAGTGAGAGTTAGAGAGTGACGATGATAGAGTGGGCGAGAGAGTAGGCGTGGGATAGTGTTTTGGGGTGAGAGAGGATACCAAGATTGAGAAGGAGTGGAGATGTAGGGAAAAATTAAGGACAGGAATAACAAGAGAAGTGGAAGGAAAAGTATTAAGTGATTGTCGTTGTATATATAGAGAGCAATAAGCGAAGGAAGACCTACATACTTTTTGCAAATATAAGGCAGGACAACGTCTACGCAAGTATTAATATATTTGTGATGGTATAATTTTTTAAGAAAAGTGGGTCAACTAGACTTAATAAGCTAAGTGAATGTATATTCAGTGATTTTAATGTGCACATCTGCTACACTATAAAATATATTTAGTAACTTAACGAAGCTATGAATAATCAAGAATTTTGTATGCCCATAAAACTTAATTTAGTAAATCCACATTGACCATTGATCAAAGCATTAATTCAGTTCTCTAAATCAAAAGCAAGAAACATAAAATTAAAAATTCTTGTAAAACTACGATGAACATTATTTATGACCTTGAATATGTAGGTGTTACGATCAGATTAGCCGCGCGCTGAGACAATCAATCGTCAGTTGATGCAGATCATTGCAGCGTAAGCTAAGTACAACAAATTAAGTAAAATCATGGCCATTTGAATGTTGAATGTTGTGCTGATGCTGCTGGTGCTGCTGTCATTGATTCTCTAGTGACACACTTTTTGTCATTGGGGATTTGAATTTTATTTCTTTTTCTCATCAACTTCTTTACTTTATTTCGTTGTCATTGTCTATCGAACTTTGCTTGGATATGATTGAGAAAATCGTGAAAATTATCGTGACATTCAAAAGCACAGATGCATGCCAAATTAGCAGCAAATAGACATAACCATACATACACCCGCACTTACTATGTACAACTCAACACAGATATATGTATCACACACACATTCGTTGTTTTTTGAATTGTTCGTTTGACGTAGAATCCTTTTATTGCTAGGATCTCAAAACAATACAAATTGTCCTCATCGATTGTTGGTTGCTTATTTGTAGCCTAGCATATACATACATTCACACATACTGTATGCATTTGAGGAATGTAAATACAAAGGCATACACGCAGTCACATACCAAAACTCCATGAAAGACTTCAGTTGGCCAATACACACCCGGCCGTAACAGATCGATGTGGCACGCATTCGAAATAAAACATTAAAAATTTGCTATAATTCGTCGTAAAGGCCGTGTGGGAGCCACGGCAACAATCACGAGCTTGTTAAATTCAGTAGTTTATGTTCGATATGCGACAAATGCAGTACTAAAATCCTGCACACCTGGATGCAAGAAAACAGCAAACTGTTTTGCAATAGCTGCCGTTTATATAGGTAAGGGCTAAGTTGAACTGAACTCGCATAGAGGGAGTTCATAGTGTACCGCAGAAGTTGTAAAACACCTATCCGACAGCAGCGCCGATATTATAAATAACTCAGCCTCTTGGCAAATCCTATAGTTTCTATTGCTGCTTCTGCATCTGATAATGGTGCGCTACTAAAAGCGGGATTCGTAGCCTGCTGGCGCGGGGCACGAGCATAAAACATGCCTGATCGTTCCTCGTTCAACCTCATTGCCATACGTCTACTATTACGGGGACGGCTAATTGTAATACGTGTACGCCAGAAGGCATTCCAGTCCGTGACATCATCATGAGCTACAGTTTGCTCTTGTCATGATAAGGGTAAATTGTTAGTCGAAGCAGACGTGTCGACTTCAGCCGAACTGTGCTATTCATTCTACTAATCGCAGATTCCTCCTCCGCGTACGGTTGAATTAACAAGAGTTTCTCGCATGAAAAACTCTATGAACTGCCTGCGACTAGTTCTACGACTGATGGGCCTTCAAAGTCTGTGGTACGTTCCGTAGTGAGATGAACGCCAGCGCGACTATCATACGTCGTTCAAAACTACTGCCTTAATGCTGCTGTACAAAATCAGTAGTAATGGGATTCAAGGGTTGTGTAGCGCAATATATAGGCTTCTCCAACCCATGTCTCAACCTCACCTTCGAGCGGCGAATCCCGTTTCACTAACAGACGAGGCTCTGGCGACCCCAAGCTCCTCATGGGAACTTGGGGGTGGGAGGGAGGGATGGCCTGAAGGTGTAATGTGGCCATATAAATCGTTCCGAGATGGTCGGGCCAGCACCTTAATGGTGCTGTGTTACGGAGCGTATCGGATCTGTATCCGACAAAGGACCACACATCGATAACACTGGGTCCCCAAAGCCTTCGGGGAGTAACCTATCGCTACAACACACACAACAGCAAAATCCGTATAATATTCAGCTGGAGTCTGGTACTTTTAGAGCACTATTACCTGCTTGCTACAAGACCTAGGCTATGAAAAACACTCTCTAGTTGCTCACGATTAGTAAAACACTCTAGTGCTCGTTAGTTATTCATTATTAAGCTAAGCTATGCGTCAAGAACTTTGCAATATATATGGCCCTCCGGAGCGTATACAATGGCGCCGTAGAGTTTCGCTAAGGAAAGAATAGTTTTTTAGCTAGTCAACAGAGCAGAGAACGTTTAGAGGGCTCGTCTACAATCTCGGTGTTCCTATCCATCCAGATAAGTTCATATCTACTGTTTTCCTGAACTTACAAACATCGAATAATTTAGCGATACTCAATGCTTCTAGTCAATAGCGAATTGTTATTTGGCTTAAGGTTTCTTGTGACTTTTGGACGATTCATAGTGAAACACACAGGTCTCCTCTTGAGCGGAAGGGGGGGAAGGGGGGGGGGGA